>JAJOZX010009267.1:0-164063 GCA_023014485.1 Bathynomus jamesi
TCTTTGCACAGAGAGTTATAACTTAAATCCAAATGTCAATACAAAAAGACAAGTGCTTTTAGAATCATCCAAAAATTTTACCCCATTGGATTATATTTACCAGCAACCATAAGATCCAAAATCCTTTTGCAAGACTTATAGAAAAAGAAAATTGATTGGGATGAACTACTTTTAGTGGAAGACCAACTTCATTGGAAAAAATTGGCCACATACTTAAAGTTCAAAACATCTACATACCAAGATGTGCTGGTTACAGATTGAAATCTCAAACACTACACATTTTTACAGATGCCAGCACACAAGCTTATGGGTGTTGTGCCTAGTTAACAAGTGAAAATGAAAGTAACTTGGTTTATTCAAAGGCAAATGTGGCACCCTTAAACCAAAAGAAAACTGTACCACAACTTCAATTATTGGCTGTCTCATTGGGAGTCAGAAAGCAGACTCTCTCTGACAAGTGTATGAAGAAGTTGATATAACAGACATTTACTTATGGACAAACAGTCAAATTTGTCTAACATGGGTGACCAACACAGATACAACTTGCAAAAACATATTTGTGAAGAACAGACAACAGTAATCAAAACTGCAAACACATCCCTTGGTATCAAATTTAGGTAAATACAAAACTGAATCCTGCAGACTTTTTGACAAGAGGGCTCTCTTACCAAACTGTTGAAAGCAAACAAAATTTGGTATGAAGGGCCTGAATGGCTAACATGTGAGGATCTTTGGCCAGCCGAAGTACGGTAGTTAACCTCTCACTCAACTCTATAACAACTAAAAAGATCACTGAGGACAAACCTATTTTTGACTATAAACATTATTCAGACCTCAACAAACTTGAGAATTACAGTCTTGCTGCAAGTTTGTCAAAAGCTACCTTCTCAAACACTGTCCTGAGAAGGCCTTTTCTAACAGAAACCAACAAAACACTGGCTCAAACACATTCAAACTTCAGAATTTGACAAGGAGTTGAAGTATCTTAGGTCCAGTAACACATTAAACAAAGGAATTCCTTCACTTGTCATGGATCTAAACCTGTACCTGGATACAGAGGGTCTGATAAGGTGTAAAGGAAGACTTAACAAGTCAACTTTGACTTATAACTCTAAGCACCCAATTCTTCTTCCAAGGAGAAAATTAATCACTTCACAAATCTCATCATCAGGGATACCCACAACAAAATACACCACATTGGGCCCCCACAAACCCTGACAGAGATGAGAAAAACTTACTGGCTACCAAAGGGTAGAACTGAAACAAAGAAAATTTTAAACATGCATTCCTTGTAAATGTATCCATTCACGACCCTTTAAGACCCCAAGCCCTCCAGACCTATCTGTGGAATGAGTACATTTACTCAGCCATTTGAAACCATGGGTATTGACTATACTGGAGTGGTGAATGTGAGTTTTGGAGACAAAATGGATTCAAAGGAATACAAAGTGTACATTGTACTCTTCACCTGTGCTGCAACACATACCATATGTCCAGACATAGTAGAAGATCTGACAGCAGAAGCTTTTATTACTGCTTTCAGACGATTTTGTGCACACAATTCTGTACCCAAAACTATATGGTCAGACAATGCCACATACTTCAAATCTGGTGAAAGAATTTGAAAGAATTATTCATTGGATTTGTGACAGTGAAACAGTACAAACTCATTTAATCAAACACAATATAGCTTGGAAGTACATTCCTGTTAATACACCATGGTATGGTTCCATTTGGGAAAGAAACACACAGACTGTAAAGAATTGCCTTAAAAAGATTATTGGGACCAAACATCTACAACTTTTTGAGCTCATAACTATTGTGTCAGCAATTGAAAATGTTATCAACAACAGACCATTAATTTATGTGGGAGATGGTATTAATGAACCAGAACCTCTCGCACCAAACCACCTAATTAAGGGAGAAACAGTAAACATGTTAGGCATTCCAGGATAGATCAACCAATGAAAAACACCACACTGACTCAGATTTGGGTGGAAATTGGTATATAGGGTTAGTTTGTGTTCCTAATCCACTGGTTCAAACAAAAAAAAACCTATGACTAATGGTTTTTAAGTTATTGGCCCCCAAAGTTTAGGGCCCCCCTTTTACCATGCCCACTTTGATAGGCAATATCTCCCATTCAGTTAATCATAAACTGAACATATACATTTTTGGAATCAGCAAGACTAGCTCTATCCAATGATACTAATTTTAGCTTTGTAAAACAATTTTCAAAATTTTACTCCCCATCTCCCCCATTTGCTTAACCCCCTAACCCCCTGGACATTAAAACCCCAATTTTTTTAGGAATATTCAACTTCATATTATGGTTGATAAATAAAAACAATAAAAAGGGTGGGTATCATGTTATAAATAAATTTTAAAAATCAACCAAAAATTTATTTGAACAATTTTTTGCAGGTTTTTATACAAGCTAAAATTATGTTATTCATTACCAATTAAAATTACTGCTAGTAGTTTTTAAACATTTTTCAGCATTTATTTATTCAAAGTTTAAATTTTAAAGAATACATATATATATAACAGAATCAAAAGTGAGTACTAACATCTTTATTTAAATGATGAATCCTTTTTATTCAATAAAAAGTTAGCACCTTTTGAAGACTATCTTTCGCAGCTTACCAAATCGGTTAATCAAATAACTTAAATCACTTAAATGTTTGTAATCCCATATTGTAATAGAAACATATACAGCTATATATTCAAATAAGGACAATTACACACACAATTTACCTTTTCATGTCATTTGTGCTCATGGTATTATGATACATCAAATAAACAGTGACTAATTTCAGTAAAAAACTTGGTGACATTATATTAGGGTGTACCATTTTTGGGTCATTTTCAAAAAGTCAAGGTCCAGGAGTCTAATGTTGTGCCAAATGATGTCCTAAACACGAATTTAACAAGCATTTTCTAATCCAACAAATTTTGAATCCCCCCACCCCCCTTGAAATTTTGCCCATCCCCTTTTCCTAAAAACCCCATATATCTAAAAAACTATCAACTTTATCAAAAAATGTTATAGAATAAAAATGATTTAGAATCAAACGTTCTATTAGAAAAGTTCATTAAGATAGAAATTTACGTAATTTTGAAAATTTTCATTTTCTTTTGTCCAAGAGCACCTTATTGTATTAATATAAAATAAGGTGCTTAAGTTACATTATTTATGAGCATATTGTGAGTATAATCCAAATTTAAAAATCCTTTTTTACATTGAATTTTAATAAACAAGCATTGTTTTTACTCTTATTGTTTCTTTTCAGACTGCTTTATTTGAAAAATAAAAAAAATGAGTCAAACAGCTACAAAACAGCATGACTTTATTCTTGGTCGCTTGCAGGCTGATATTATGAGTTCATCTAAAATTGTTTTACCATCCAATAAAGATGTTCTAAGCCATTTTATTTATTTACGGAGAATGCAGTATAAGGGTCCAAAAGTTACAAAAGATTCTACTGTTAATGAAGTTCTACAGAAGCTACTAATAATATGGCAAAAAGCATGCATTCCTACTATACATATTAGTAAAAACCCTAAAGGCAGGAAGATGCTGTTAAATCTAGAAGAAATGCATAATAATTTAATCAAGCACAAAAAAAGAGCAAGCTTTGAAAATGAACTCTCTAATTTCATGAAAATTATGGATTCCCTTTTTGACATCTCTTCTCAAAATGCCGTTGAATTAATCCAAAAAGACTGCATGAGAACTGAGCCTCAGAAAGCATATGATATTTCATTCTTAGAAGATCAAAGAACAAAACGAGAAACATGTTTAGGTTTGCTAGATGCAGATTATGCATCAAAAGTACAGCGCAAGTACATTAGATTAGAGAAAGAGAAGAAACGCAAAGAGAAACATAAATCAGTGAAGCAAGTGAGTGCTACAGCCACAACATCAGAGACCCTTCTTTCTAGCACGACCAGTTCTGAGACAGACAGCTATGAAGAGTTTCCGACAGAACCTACAGCAGGACCTTCAAATGCTTCCAGCCCCAAAAATATTCTTGCCTCGCCATTGGTTTCCTCCACTGCAGACAGACTTAATCTCTCTATTGGACAACGGACTGTTTTTGCTGCTGCAGTAGCCATTAGGTGTGGCAAGAATATTGAAAAACTGTCTCTCTCCAGGACCACATCTGCAAGAGCCGCTCGAAAGACAAGAAAACGAAAATATGAAACTTGCATCAAGGATTTTACTCCTCTTGATCACTGCCTAGTACATTGGGATAGCAAGCTGCTTACTAAATCATGTTCAGAACAAGAAGACCGCCTTGCAATACTTGTTACTGGATACCCAAATGTAGAAAAACTTTTATCAGTTTCTATAATAGATGATTCCACTGGATTGTCTCAAGCCACTTCTGTATTTCAAAGTATTGAAAAATGGAACTTGAAGCAAAATGTCTTTGGAGTATCATTTGATACCACTGCATCCAATTCAGGATGGATGAAAGGTTCCTGTAAGTTACTTGAAGAACTTTTGCAAAAGAAATTGATTTGGTTAGCATGCCGCCATCATGTGGCTGAAAGAGTTTTGTGTGCTGTGTATGAAACCATTTTTGGCCCAAGTAAATCTCCTGAGTTTGAGTTATTCAAAGAATTTCGCGAGTCTAAATGGAAGAAAATTAATACGAAATCTACATACAATGTTCTTGATGTTAAATCAAGGTATCAAAGAGGCCTAAAGGAAGAATGTGTAGAATTTATGACCCAATGTTTAAGAAAATCTGACTGCTTTCCACGTGATGACTGTAAGGAAGTTGCTGAAACAACTTTAATGCTTTTAGGAGAGGTTTCCAGAGAAAACAGTCATTGGCGGAAACCTGGTGCAATGCACCGTGCCAGGTGGATGGCAATGATTTTGTATACAAATAAAATGTATGCTTTTGCCCACCAAGCATCATATGATGAATCATTGATTAAGAAATTAAAGAGAATGTGTCTATTTAATGCATTAATTTATGGAAAATACTGGCTTTTATGTTCTAATTCACTAGATAGTCCAGCTAATGATCTGAAGTTTTATCATGATTTGGTGAATTACAAGAAGGAAGATAGGGAAGTTGCAAATGCTGCTTTGAAATCTTTTGCCAATCATTACTGGTATTTGATGGAGGAAGTGGTCCCTTTGAGTTTCTTTGGATCGCTAAGTAATGATGAAAAAGATAAGATCGCAAAATCCTTAAACAAATATCCAGTTCCAGAAAATCATGTATGTGGGCAACCTGTTTTCCCCATTTTAAAGGAAGACACAAAGCTTCATCAGCTAGTAGGTCCAATTTCATGGCATTTATTTCAATGCTGTGGGTCAAAACCAGACTCATGGATAAAGAAACCAGCATCAACATGGGAAGAGGTCGATGACTACAACAAACTAAAAAACATTCTTTCATCTATTAGAGTAGTCAATGATACTGCTGAAAGAAGAATCAAGCTGGTTCAAGACTTTCATGACAAATGTCAAAATGAAGAAGAATTTCAAGGTCTTTTGCAAATTGTGGAAGAGAATAGAAGACTAATTCCTGATCCTAGTAGAGACTCTTAAAAGAATGAAACTCAGTAAAGAATAGTTCATTAACGGATAGATTAGGTATTTTTATTTGCAGAGATTGTTTTAATTTAGAAGAGGCTGATTTTTTTTTGTTATTAAATATACCATAAATTGTCTTTTCTTATTTTTATGTTTAAAAAGCTCTTATATCAATGATTTCTAATTAGGAAACTTGTTTCTTTTTATTTTTTTGAGGAAAGTGTTGAATAAAGGAAAAAAAAAAAATGATGGGACCTCACAACTATAGATAGTGTTAATTTTTAGCTTTATTTTATATATATATAGTTTTGAGGTTGTCCTCACTTTGTATAGGCGAGTTATAGTAAAAACTAATTATGATTTGCATTATAACTAGCAAATACAAAGCCCATCGCCGCGAAGCTGCATTGGGGTGATGCTTCAAAGGTGGCGGTAACACCTTATTTAAGAAGAAGGCACTGCAAGCAAAAAATTTTTTTTAATTTAAATTTTTAAAAAATAAATGAAAATTTTCAAAATTAAGTAAATTTCTATTTTGATGAACTTTTCTAATAGAACTTTTGATTCTAAATCATTTTTATTCTATAACATTTTTCGATAAAGTTGATAGTGTTTGAGATATATGGGTTTTTTAGGAAAAGGGGATGCGCAAAATTTCAAGGGGGGGTGGGGGGATTCAAAATTTGTCGGATTAGAAAATGCCTGTAAAATTCGTGTTTAGGACAACATTTGGCACAACATTAGACTCCTGGACCTTGACTTTTTGAAAATGACCCAAAAATGGTACACCCTAACATTATATTTATATTAAAACTTGTGAATATACACTCAAATAAAACTTTGTGGCATTACATGAACTTTTTTAATTCTCCTTCTCCGAAAATATATTGGATACGCAGCGTTCCAGCCTTCAAAGTTGGGGTACTTAGAATACCCAAAATATCATGTCTTGAAATATGGCAGATGTCTCTTATATGTGGGAATAATAATATCTGCTAAATCCAGATAGGTTTAAAAAATCTTCCTTATAGTCATCAAACTCTTCATTGTACTCTAGTACAAGCCCTAGCCACCGAGAGTTATTGTAAGAGCAAACTATGTATTCCCCAATTTTGGGGTTCAGAATGATTGAATCTTTATTTTTATTTGCATTAGTGGCACACTTCACAATTAACCTCTCCTCACCTTCATGATCAGAAGATAATTCAAAGGTTTTAATTTTTGTAGCACTAACTGGCACAAATCTGAAATTTTGGGGTTCCAATTAGTTGGATACTATTTTCAAAACTGTATCACCAATAATGGTTTCTCCTTTGGTGAAGAATTTTATTTGCAACATTTTGGTATGGGAATGGGGTCTCCTTTATCCCCAATACTGAATACATTATACGTGGAATATTATGAGTTGGAGTTGTTGCAAACAATATGTCCAGTAATCTAATTTGGTTTCATTATGTAGATGATATTTTCTCATTTTGGCCTGACCACTGGAACAACTTTGACACTTTCTTTGTCATTAATAATTTTGTTCCCTCTTATTAAATTTAAATATGAATGGGAGAATGACAAACATTTACCTTTTTTAGATGTTTTGGTCATTAACAAAAGCAGAAAGCACAATTTCATGGTCTATAGAAAACCTACTCACTGTAATTCATACATTCATTATTTTTCATATCATGAAGGTGTTAAAAGCTCAATTACTTCTTCCATGTGTCTGAGAGCACTCAGGATTTGTAGCTCACATTTGCTGGACCTGGAAAATTCAAAGATTTGGAACATTTTTAAGGATTTAAAATATCCTGAGTGGTTTATCAGAAAGGTGTATTTTAAAGCCAGGAAATCTTATACCCCTCAGGAACCTTTAGTTAACCAAAAACGATATGCGAGTTTGCCTTACATTTCTGGCTTAGAAAGTGTAAAACCTTTGACTAAAGATTTTAAATTTGCTTTGGCATTCAAATATTTGTCTACTGTAAAAAGTAAATTGGTTAGGAGTAACATTGCAAAATGGGAACAAGCCTGTGTCTACAGCATTCCCTGTAAAAGTTGTGATTTAATATACATAGGAGAAACTGGAAGAAATATTGAAACCTGTATTAAAGAACATAAATATGCCTTCAGAAATTGTAATATTAATAATGCAATTTTTTATCATGCCAGCCAAAATGATCATGCTATAGATTTGGGAATCTAGTAAGTTACTTTATAAATGCAATAATTATGTCAAACAAAAAGTAATAGAATCTGTTTGGAGAGAACAAGTGGATAATTTTAATTTGTGCGAAGGTACTCATAAGCTGGACCTCTAATGAGATTCTTGGTCAAAAAATCATTGGGTGAACAGGATCTAACCTAGGTGTGAATGTCTTAAAGGTCTCTGGATTGTTTCCTTACTCACTTTTGGTTCATTCATTTTTTCAATAAAATGTAAATGGAATAATAAATGTAATAAATGTGGAAATAAATATAAATGCAATAAAGGTAATAAAATAAATGTAATAATAAATGTAGTAATTGTCAAAATAATAGAATCTGTATGTATAGAACAAGAAGATAGTTTTAATTTGTGTAAAGGTACTTATAAGCAGGACCCTTTAATAAAATGCCCTTCCAGTGTCGGGAGAATAGGATCTAATCTATATATGAACTTCTCAATGGTCCCCTGACTGTTTTCCATCTCAGTTTTGATTCATTCATTTTTCTGTATCCACCCAAAGAGGATGCCAGTGGGCATTGAAACTGTTGTGGAAATAAACTCTGTCTATTAGAGTGGGTTTTTATCATCATATTTTGACCACCACATAGAAAAGTGAAGTTTTTTGCATTTGCCAAGAGAAATATGCCAGAAGGATTCTGTAAATTCTCTAAAATCTGTTGTGTTACCCTCCGAGTTCTGCTTCAATAGAGAGCATTTTCTCAACTTTTGGTCACATCTGGTCCAAGTCATGCAATAGACTAGGAACACAAAAAGCAGGAAAACTAGTCAGTTTATAAATCGTATTTGCATAATAAAGATGCAACAAATAAAGATTTTTTTTTTAGTATAATAAGCTTAAGTATTGCTCAGTGTTAAATAGAAAGGGCCACAATTTAGTAAAATATATTTTGGTTTTTGCTGAAGTGAGAAGTTTCATTTTATTTTACTTATTTTACTTTACTCAATGTACCTGCTGTAAGTTGTTATTCTGTACTGAAGAGAGAATCCCATTATCATTTGCATCTTTTATTTTTAAAGTTTTTATATGTAGATCTTTTGTTACTTTCTTAAATTCTAGTCTATTTAGTCAAGGTCAAGAGTATCACAAAAAGTATGTACTGTATAAGGTCATTTAGTCATTTACTTTTTTAATAGAAAAGTAATGTAATAAAGTTAATACCACTGCACAATGTTTTCTTTTCTTGAATAAATTCTAGTAGTAGGCATAGTTTTATAGGGAAGTAATAGTAAAAGATGGTAGTAAAGTGAATTACAATTTTTAGCTACTTGAATGAAATAGAGAACAATTCCAATTTCTTAGTAAAAACAAAAGTTGTGTGTATGAGGGCCACTCAAAATATTTTGCCCCACCTTTTTTTTCTTTCCAAGTTTCCTTGTAAGTTCCAGAAATTTTGTACACAAGTAGTTACATACTTTTTTACAAGTTTTTATTTTTCCACATAGTCTCCATCCTTTTCTACAGCTTTCCTCCACCTCGAAACAAGGGCCTTTATTCCTTGTTGGTGAAAGTCTAGTCTGGTGATTTCTGCTGGAGCCACCTCTTAACCTCCTCAACAACCTCATCATCACTCTGAAACTTTCTTCCATGAATGCATCCTTCATTGGCCCAAACAAATGGAAGTCTGAAGGTATTAGATCCAGGCTGTATGGAGGGTGGGGTAACACAGTCAAGCGCATTTTTGTGATGGCCCCTCTTGTTTGCAAACTGTTGTGTGGTCTTGCGTTATCATGCAAAAGGAGGACGTTTCTTCCTCACTGGTAATTTCTGCCATTCTAGAACCTGTCATTAACTTAACATTCTGATGAATTGTGCAGATGCACACACTATACGTCCCACTTGCTCCTGCCAAAACACATTCTTTGGGGCATAGCATGCAAATTTCAAAAATCCTATAGAGAGAGCTGGAAACTTAAACTTAAATTGTTGATATGCTTTTAGATTACATAAAACACCTTTTTTGATATTTTTTTGTTCACCATTTTCTTTTATTGTACGCAGTCTTTCTTGCCTGCCATTTGTTTACTTATTTCACCATTTCTAAAAACTCTTTAACAGTGTTAGTTACTTCCAGTGGCAATTTCTTCCCCATCTTTGGATTGTGATGACAATACTCCCTTTTCTTTTGCAAGCTGCTGAGCTTGAACAGCCATTCTTTGTGAACAGTTAAATTCTTGAATTAGTTTTCTTACACATTGATGGTGCAAAAACAGTTAGAATCATAATTTGGTCATGTTTATCTGAGTTTTGATATTTATCTTTCAATGTTTGGACAACTATGTACTTCTGGCTCGGACAGTTTGTCTACATTTGATGGACCTGGCTCTTGAGGAATTTCACCTACCATATCTAAGTGTCTTCTTACTGAACTTTGTATTTTGGCCATTTTTGTTGGGAGGTATGCTTCATATCTTTGAATCTTGCACTTGACAATCAGACTTTCCCCAATCATGGCGATTGTCTCATTCATTGCTGAGAATTCAGCCTCCTTGTCAACAAAAACATCATCTGATGACACGGTTTCCATAGTAGTATCAGATGAGCTTCATGATAATATTTCTGGTTCTCCTATATTTTGAACTTGTGAAATATGTAAGGAAAATTTTTTCTGCATGATGAACATAACTTTTGGCCTGGCTTCAAATGATTTGGAAATTTTTCTATCAGTGATTGTGAAGCAGACCGAAGATCAGAAGATTTTAATTTATTGTGGGAATTGAATGGATCACAACAATATTTTGATGACATTTTATCAGCATATAGTCAAAACCTGAACACACAAATTTAACATGATTAAATATACAAATTATATAGGTACTGTAATGAAAATTATTGTTCTTTTAGAGCAGCAAATACCGTAATATTTGCAAAAATCTTAATATACCGTATAGTTATTTATCAAACCATGAATGTAGCTATACTTATACATATATATATATATATATATATATTATATATAATAATATATTATATACATACATATATATATGAACTATTTGTGGTTATCTTAAATAAAATGCTCAAAATTTTCAACATGCCCAATTTCAAATGCTTGTGGAAAGCAAACCCATGGAGATCCCACTCCAATTTTGGTATTATTATAGTATTACACCCGTCTAATGTCCAGCAATTATTATATATTCATTAGGTAGATTTTTTAATTCTAAGACACTTCTTCTATAGCGTTTCTGTCACAAATGCTTCGTTTTCGAGATATAAATGTTTTTTTTGGTGTGTATCTAGTGTGTGTTCGTTACATGTCTGCCCAATCAGTGCACTCCATCCATTTCAAATTTGAATTACTTTCGTACCAGAATGGAACACTCATTCCACTCATTCAGAAGTACATTAGGCCTGGCTCTGTGATTTATAGTGATTCCTGGGCTGCCTACAAGACTATAAGTGATTTAGGTTAGGATAGGTTAGGTCAATTTATGTGAAATTTATGTTTTTCCTATGGTTTTTGATGTGTTTTGAACGAATCTGACCTTCAAAACTGTCGGAAATGACTCGTTTTCGATTGCCGGCTGGGGGGAGGGGGGTTATCTAAAAAACGAGTCATTTCCGATGGCTTTGAAGGTCAGATTTGTTCAAAACACATCAAAAACCATAGGAAAAACATAAATTTCACCTCCAAAGGGAGACGGGTGTAATACTATAAATTTACCCTAATTTTTTGCTTGAATATGCTTCATCTAAAGGTCTTTACTTATGCCAATTTTCATGACCTTGAATTTTGAACTGACCTGAGGTCAAGGTCAAAGGTGAAATATAAATGCACTCTGTACATAAAATTAAAGTTATTCTGCTGTCTTTTCTGAGCATTTTGACACCAAAATCATTAAAATCCATCCATTAGATCAGGGGTGGGGAAACTTTTCAGTACCAAGGGCGAAAATCGATAACATAAACACCTCCGTGGGCGTCTGGCAAATTTTAAGCTTATATACAGCGTGTCCCAAAGAAATGTATACCCACTTTGTTCGATAATACCAGCTATGAGGATAATAAATATATTATTTTTTATATGTTTTTTAATAAAGACTTTTCTCCTGAATCTAAATATGTAATTATTTTTATTAAAAATTGAAGAACAAAAAAGTTACAGATGTTTAAATTATAATTATTATTTTCGAGACTTCATGTGCGATATTTTCTAATATTTTAACTGACTGTTTTGAGATACTTATGTTTAGTGTTGATATTGAAGCATAAATGTTGTAATTATTAGTTAATTCAAAAAATTTACAAATTCCATGGTTAAATGACACTTTATCTAAGATGTTCGACGTCTTCCAGAACGTTGTTTTTGTAAGTTTTGCACAGTGTCGTCGGTTTCAAACTTATCTCGTATACGTGCAAAAATATTAGAAAATATCGCACATGAAGTCTCGAAAATAATAATTATAATTTAAACATCTGTAACTTTTTTGTTTTTCAATTTTTAATAAAAATAATTACATATTTAGATTCAGGAGAAAATTCTTTATTAAAAGACATAAAAAGTAATATATTTATTGTCCTCATAGCTGGTATTATCGAACAAAGTGGGTATACATTTCTTTGGGACACGCTGTATATAAGATGTATTTTAAAAAGCTATTTGCTGGGCTGTAAATAAATAATTTTTAGTAAATAATAAATACCTAAGCGGGCGAATTGAAATTAGCTCGTGGGCGAAATTTCGCCCGCGGGCGAGGGTTTCCCCACCCCTGCATTAGATCCTGAGTTATGACCTTTCAAAATCACGAGGTTATGCTGCTGACCCCAAATTTGGGGGGTCATTACTCTCAAACTCTTTGACCCAAGTGGCTAAAATTTGGTCACGCTTCATTACTCATCATACCCAACTACCACACCAAAAAATCGTTAAAATCAGTGAGATGACCTGACATAAGGTGTGTACACTTGACATGGAATGCCTCTACTGCTTTCGTACGGAGGTTGTATGAAAACCATGTTCAAATTATCTGCTTGATATTGAAGAAAAAGTGCACTAATCTGAACAACTGTTCAAATTCCAGGACAAATTTTGAACACAATGTCTAATTCAAACTCAATGCGTAATTCAATGAGGGTAGACCCCTGAAGTTGTTGAATTAGCGAGGTTCAAGTGCACTGTGAGTTATATTAATATATTCACTGTGATTGGAGGGGTTAATATATGCAGTAGCTAAATTAGATTTTAGTCTTCATTCCAAGATATTTCATTTGGATCATCTTGAAATAAGTCAGACTACAGGATACGTGTATGGGGGAAAAAATCCCCAAATTTTAACTGTTTAAAATAATGGTTTTAGACTTCATACATAGAAGAGAAAACAATTGTATTAACCTAGTTTCAATAACAGTAAATTTTGTGCAATGTAGACTAGATTATTGTGTGGGAAATGAAATTCTTACTAGATAGCAGTAAGGGTGTATGATGAGAATTGTATTTTCAGACTACTGTATTCCAATTAATTGAAAAGGCCACTTTAATGTGTTGGTGGTTGGACTGGTTGTATTTGTATCCCTGATTTTTGAAAGATCAAGATCTTCATGTGAATGAGTAAGAAATTTTCAAGATTACTAACATATAGGAAGTAGGTTAAGTTCATTTTTTCTATTTTAACTTCATAAGTTTTACACGTAGGGCTTAAATGAATAGTCACTGGTTTTTATTGTCCTTAATTCTGTATGATGTAATAGGTGCCTTATTTTTCATTTCAGATGGCCAAACGAACAGCAACTTCAAACTTAAATCGTGATAACTGGAATGAAGATGAGACTCCAGAGGAAATGGGAGTATTTCAGAAAGCTTCCCCCAATGAATTAAAAATGCGTGCTATTAAAAGAGCAAAGAGACGAGGAGTTGGTAGTGAGGATGAAGGAATTTCCATTTTTAAGAACTTTAAAGCATTTGGAGCTTCAAATGCAGAATCAGTGACTCCGACTTTTAGTTTCTTGTCAGAAGGTAGTGAGAAGCCAAAACTGACAAATCCTAACCCTTTTCCTTCATTTAGTTTAAATAAGTTGAGCGATTCAAGCAAAACCAGTGCTGATGAACCCTTGGATGCAGTTAAGACTTCAACTGCAAAAGACACTACTCCCAGTCTCACACTTAACTCTGCTTCAGACTCAAAAAGCAGTAAAGAAGCTCTGAATCCTGTGAGTAATAAAGATGAAAATGAATCTGTACCTAAAAGCTTAACATTTAACTTCAATGTTGGTTCAAATAAATTAATGGATAATTCTTCTTCAGCGACATTGCCAGCTTTTAATTTTAATACCACAAAAAATTTTGATTCTCTCCCAAAACAACAACCTGCAGGGGAATCCATATTTAAATTTGGAAATGATTTTAAAGAAAGTGAGCCGAGTAAGACTACCACCACACCATTATTTCAATTTGGAATACAGGCAACCACAAAATCAAACTGTGAACACCCATCATCATCTCTGTCTTCAAAATCAGATAATTTGAAAGAAACACAGGCTAATAACTTGAAGGAAACCAATCAAAGTTCAAAAGTAAATGGTATGGAAAGTAACACAGATTCTGCATCTAGCAAAAGTACTATATTCCTTGCATATTTGAAAGCACTTAATCTTGGAGTGCTTAGTTGGGTAAAACAGCATCTGGATAAAAATCAGTATATCAATTTAACACCAATTTTTAATGATTATAATAAACATTTACAGGAAATAAAGACTAAATATTCACCTAATCTAGAAAAAGGTGCTAAAGAAACTGCATTTGCTTCTGAGAAAACAAAAGGAAATACTGAGGAAACAGGGTCTTGTGATAAACTTCATCAAACGTCTGTCCAACCAGAATTATTGCCTAAAACAACTTCAAGTACACCACCAATGTCTTTATTTAGATTTGGCTCTTCAAATAGTAAGTGGAATAAAAAAGAAGCATTTGTGTTTGGAGGCCAGTCTGTATCTTCACCTTCTAATGTTGGTTCTACAGGCACTAAAACTTGTGACACTAATAAAACTGTTGAAGTGAAACCATTCACCTTTGGTATAAGTAATTCTAGCCCTAATTCTAATGCTTCTTCACAGAAAACACCCTCAAATGAATCTACTAATAAAACTTCAACTCCCCTCTTTTCCTTTGGAATAAAAGATAAACAAACGCCTTCATTTGCATTTGGTTCAAAGGAAAACAAGTCTACCTTTTCATTTGGGTCATCTGATGGCAGCAGCAAAATTTCTGGATTTAGTTTTGGTGTTCCTAAGGATAAGTCAACTGGATTCACTTTTGAACCCAGCAGTAACTCTTCAAGTGGTTTCTCATTTAAGGTGGATTCCTCTAATTTGAAATCTCCTTCAAGCAATAATACAGAAAAGAAGGAAAATGAAGAGGAGGAGGCATCTGATGAAGTTCCTAAGGTTGAAGTTAATGAAGTGAAAGAGGAAGATGCAATTTATGAGAAGAAAGTGAAGTTGTTTTATAAGAAGGAAGACAAATACGTTGACAAAGGTATTGGTACTCTCTTCTTGAAGCCAGCTGGCGAGAAGACTCAACTCCTCATTCGAGCGCTCACCAATTTAGGAAATATTCTCTTGAATATTATCCTCAATGAATCGATTCCTACACAGAGGGTAGGGAAAAATAATGTTTTATTAGTATGTGTACCCAATCCTCCCATCGATCCTAAATCTTCTGCTCCAGTTAGTCTGTTGATAAGAGTGAAAACGGAGGCTGACGCTGATGAAATGCTGGAAAAAATCAATGAACACAAGAAATAGCTGCTCAATAAAACTTAGGAAACTTTCTCAATATTTTCTTTAGTTACTACTGGGCTCCAATAGGCCAGACTTAACATTGAAAACCAGGGTAGTGTTCACAGTAGGTAACTAGGTATTCACTCCACTTAATATGAATTACTGTGTATTCAGCTTCAGAAATAGCTTTACACTGTCATGTCAAAATGAAAATAAAAAAGTTAAATGAAAACTGGAGTAGACTGCAATGAAATATTTTGGTCTAGCTAAAACTTAATTTTAGATATGAAATATGTTGGTTTAATTTTGAAGTTTAAACCAACTTCATTTGCCCATTATTTGTAACCACACTAATTTTAAACTGTATTATAATGTTTCATGCAATACTAGTATGCCAAGATGACCATAAAAATATCGGAAAATGCCATTGGTGGCCAGTCTAAATGTATATTTACTTAATAATAATAATGGAAGCGTATTTTAAATTTAAAAAAAAAAAAAACCTTAGAGTTATGGTAACTGTTCTCAGCAGGCAGACAATAGATATATATGAATAATTCTAATATGTTAATTGGATTTTTTTTATGCTTCATTTTTCTTTATGTATATAATATTGCTTCATCAATGTCATCATTTAGAATAACCGCTCCAACTGTACGAGAAAGCCATTTGATCTTTTTTAATGTATTTTTTTATTTCATTTTGAGGAACTGATTAATTTAATTATTACTCTCCCTTTAGTCGGAGTTTGAGGATTCTTATTTCTAGTTATATGGAATAATACTGATACGGCTGTTGTAGGCAATATGTAGACCAGGGGTCACCAACCTGGGCGGTAGTGCCCACTAGTAGGCTCACATTGAAGTAGGGTTACCATATTTGAACTTTCAAAAAAGAGGACACTTCGGAGAGGGGGGGTGTATCTGTATCAGTATCTACCAACTCACGTTGTATTAATGTGTTATATATACTGTGTACTACATGTCGTCTATACTGAGTATTTATAAATAAGAACAAGTGTTATGGCCTCAAAAATCAATGTTATAAATATTCAAATTCCCGGACATGTCCGGGAAAAACCGGACGTATGGTAACCCTACATTAAAGGTAATTAAAACTTTATTTCATTATTTATTTTATCGATTATGTTGATTTATTCTTTTTGATCTAAGGTGGGCGATAAGCTTTTTTAATTTTCAAAAAATCGTAAAAGTGGGCGGTGAATAAAAAAAAGGTTGGTGTCCACACACCACATCCTAACAAGAAATTTAAAAATGCATTTTTTGTCAGTTAACTTTCTATACACCTCCATAGAAACTGTAGGGGTTTTATTAGCTTCTAAAAATTTTCTAGTATTATAATTTACCAATGCAGGACCTATTCATACATAGTTTTTCTTCTGTTTAAAATTTTAATAGTTAAAATCTGTTTCATTAAATATTGAAAACACAGATCTTTTTGTTTACTTCGCTTTTGAATTTATCTATTTTCAATTTGAGTTGTAAAGGCTATTCACGCCACTGAATACTAGGCTTTGACATATTGCGGCTGAAAACATTTTAAGAAATTTTCCTTTGCTTACGGTAGTTATTGTCGTAGGTTTAGCTTCTGGTATTACTTTCGTTTGGGATCATGTGGTACCGCACAAGCCTGGTAACGAAAAATAATAAGTACTGTCTGCTGAGAAGACAGTAATGCATAGATGATATTTTGGTTTGGGCAAAAGCAATATTAGTACGAATTAACTGGTTTATGTGGTGGGTATAAATTTCTTTGACATCTTTAATTCACATTCTGTTGACTAGTTAAATGCTGAGTGAATGGGGCTAATTCTCAGAATTAAAAAAGGATCTAGTGACCATCGATGAAAGTGATTTTTAACTTAACCTGTGAAAGGCAGGCAAAACCAACTGGAGTCATGTTCTGCTCGGTATTAGAGATCTTTATTCATTTTTACGTTCGAAGAAATTATTATTAATGAATGGTCTATTTAAAAGGCACGTAATTATATATGATAGATAGTTTGATTTTATAATGCTATGAATAATACTGATGATGCAGTACGGTACTACAGACATGAAAATTCGTGTACAACGGACAACTGATGATTCTGACAAATGCACACGTTGCCTTACGGATGTTAAAGTCAGCTCTGGCTATGCAAGAACTCAGACATAGGGCTGAAGCTGAATTTTATTGAACCAGGACCAGAAGATGAGTTCCATAGTTAACGTATTTTAAATTAGTATAGGTTAACTTTTTGGTTATTAGTATTACTAATAATAAAAATAATGAAATAGTTAAAGAAAAAATAAGACTACTCAAACTATACAAATAACTAAGTCTCGAAGCCGAAGCTGACTTCACCACCATGTCTGGGCCAAGAAGAAAGCAAATGTCACAAGAATTATACGCTTCGTGGAAAGAGCAACTCGGAGCTCTGAAAGATATACCGGTATAATCGGACAAGTATCAGTTGTCTCTCTCTTGAATGAATAAATGAATAACTGGTTCACCGGCGCTTCAACTGCTAATGTCATATCGCGCCGAAACTAAAGTAAAGAGAGAGCACAAGGAGATGGGGGTAATGGTTAAAGAAAAGTCGTGAGAGAGAAGAGTAAAAGGTACTATGAACAGCAAAGGGACGAAGAAATTACTTGTTAAACTTGTTACTTGTTGCTGTTTCGTGCGTTGGTCTCTCTTTACACGGAGGTCAAGCTGGTGGCCCCGCCTCTAAGTTTGGCTTGGTGGAGGAGCCAGTTGCTTTCTTGCGCTCTCCACCGTACATAGCCAGGTACACCCGGCTCATCTGGTACCGACCTGAGGCAGGCATCTAGTCTTCTTTTGAATACTTCAGCTTTGATCACTGTAACGTTTCTGAGGTTCTTCGGAAGCTGGTTGGAAAGCCTTGGCCCCCTGACAACCAAGCTATTTTCCTTCAGTGATGAGGGTGTCCCTTGTCGGGCCTTTAATTTGGAAACGCTACATATTCTTCTGCCTTTCCTATTTTCCAGTGTTGTTTGAATGGTAATTGGGTTTAGTTTTAAGTTTGGTACCAGTTTTTCGATTATTTTCCATATGTAGATTATGGTGTACCTCTCTCTCCTTTCCAGGAAGTACAGATTTAGTTTACGTAGTCTTTCCCAGGAGTTGAGTTCTTTGCAGCCATCAATCTTGGCTGTGAAATGTGTGTGCGTTTCTTCTAGTTTATTAGTTTCTTCCTTTTTATATGGGAATGTCAAAACAGCAGTATTCAAGTTTTGGTATAATCAGTGTTTTTAGCAGAGGAATCATTACTGTCCTGTCCCTTCTTTTGAACGTTCTTAGTACCTGTCCGGCGACTCTCTCTGCTTTATTTATCGCTATCTGATTTTGTGTTTCGAATTTCGCATCATCTGTCATTATTACCCCCAGATCGATCGCTTTCGTGCTTCTCTGAATTTCCTGTCTATCTGGAGCATAATATGCAGTCTGTTTAAGTTCCTCTTTTCTACCATATCCCAAGAGCTGAAATTTCTCTGTGTTAAATGTCATGTCTTCTGACCATTTATATATTTTGTTCGTGTCCCTCTGCAAGGCCTCCACTTCATTTACATCGCTGATTTTTCTGCTGATCTTTGTATCGTCTGCAAAGGATGTTACTATACTGTTGCTGTTTACTCCGCTGTCTATGTCTGTTAGCATGATAATGAACAGGAGTGGGGCCAGTACTGTTCGTTGTGGTACTGAGCTGCGTACTTCCAATACTGCTGATGATATACCTTGAATTTTGACGACCTGTAGACGTTCTCTGAGGAAGTTGTAGATCCATTTTCCTACTTTGCCTGTTATTCCCATATATTTAATTTTATGTGTTGTTATACCGTAATCACGTTTGTCGAAAGTTTTAGCAAAATCTATGTATATGACATCGTAATTGTCATTGCCTTCCAGTGCATCTAGGATATTGTTGTAGTGTTCTATTAATTGTGATAGGTATGATCTACCTGATCGGAATCCGTGCTGATTTCATTGAATCTTTCCAGTCTCTCCAAGAAATCATAAATTTTCTCTCTAACTATTCTTTCAAATACTTTGGTGAAGTGGGACGTCATTGACATTGGTCTATAGTTCTTTGCTTGAGATCTGTCCCCTCCTTTATATATAGGGACAATGTTTGCTCTTTTCAAGATGCTCGGTATTTCCTTAATGTCTAGGGATCTTCTCCTAAAGTCTGTTATACACTCTCCTTACAATTTCTCTTCAAAGAATGCATCTATGTCAGGTATTGCTTTGTCACTTTTTCGGGTACTGAAAATCGATTCATATTGGGCTCTCAATGTTTCAGATATTTCGTTTGGAAATAACTAGTTCATTATTTTTCTTCTTGTAGTGTTAAGTTATAAATGCGTGTATTTGAAAGGTTACCAATATCTAGCGGTCGTCCTTTTAGGGTTAAGGGCCCAATAGCGGCGCGCGTTTTTGTTTTCCTTTTCGCATAGCTATAGAAGTATTTTCGATTTTCCTTTATTGCTTCTACCGCCTTTTTCTCTTCCCTCTCTGTATGGTCCTTAATCAGGGCTTGTATTTCCCTGTCGATACCCTCCAGTTTTTCTTGTATTACTTTCCTGGCATTATCTTTGCAGTTGCCTAACTTCGCCTCCACTCTCCTTCTTTTGCGGAATAGTCTTCACTTTTGCCTCTCTAGCCAGCTCCTCTTTCCTTTTGGCTGTGATTTCGGAGCATATTTTTCTAAAATTCTCAGCGTTTTTCCTTCCAAGGTTGATAGCATTTCTTCATTTGTTTTATTCTCTAAAGCTGTTCTTCACTCTATTTGGGCCATGTGCGATCTGATTGCTTCCCAATTTATAGTCTTGGAGTTCAAGTTAAAGGCCCCAAATTTGCTTCTTTCCTCAATATGTGTATTGTCTTTTAATGTTGTCATATTTGTTGATATCTCAATTAAGTTGTGGTCTGAGATAATGGTTGGGGTTATTTTTATATCAGCAATGAAGTTCGTGTTATTTGTGAATACCAGATCTAGGCAGTTATTTTTTCTGGTATTTTCTGTTATCTCCTGTGTCAGCAGAAACTCATTTCAGAGAGCCATCAACATTTTTGCTTGCTCCTGGTCTTCTCTTGTGCCCCCCTTGTACTGGTGTATATATATATATATATATACAGGGTGGGCCGTAAGTTTCCATACATAGGAAAAATAAACATTTTTTTATGGACAACCATTTTTATTTATATAATATGCTCTACATGGTTGCCATTGTTTTGAAAACACATTTCAATACGTGTTCCCCACTGTTGATGAACACGCATTAGCACAGTTGACGTTATGCTTGTAATGGCGTTGGTGATACGTTCCTTTAGATGATTTATGTCTCGTATCTTTTCCTGATACACCATGGCCTTCAAGTGCCCCCAAAGATAGAAATCAAGGGGGGTGAGATCTGGGGATCTGGGAGGCCACTCCACAGGACCACGCCGACCAATCCAAGCATCCGGAAACTGCTGATCCAAATACCGACGCACGTGAAGACCATAATGAGGTGGAGCTCCATTTTGCTGGAAGTAAACTGGGAAGTTACCTTCCTCGTTTAGCAGGGATGGGAAATCTCTTCTTGCAACATGTTAAGATACCTTTCGGCATTAAGATTTCCACTGACAAAAATTGGTCCAATAATTCTGTCACCCCATATCCCGGCCCACACCATCACTTTACCGGCACCTTGCATCTTCGTCGGACTCAGCCAGTTAGGGTTAGCATTACTCCAATAACGTATGTTTTGCCGATTAACCTCTCCATTGACGTAAAAATTTGCTTCATCAGTAAACAAGATCTTACGTCAAACGCATATTCTTAGGGTATCTGAAACATAAAAACAAACGTTTAATTTATCCTATGTATGGAAACTTACGGCCCACCCTGTATATATATATATATATATATATATAATCCCCGCAAGGGGTTCTAAGCTCGTGCTTGAGTGCTCTTTGTGCTCGTTTGTACGTGCTTGTTCCTGGAGGTTTCACGTGCGCCCTCCCGGCCCTAGCACCCAAGGATGATGGGGCTCGACCCTGCAGTCCTTGTCATCCTTGGTCTTTTTCCACTTCGACTGTCCCCTCCGCCCTTTCTTTTTCCTCTGTCTTTCCTCTCACTTTTTCTTTGTTTTTCCGCCGAGATATGCCCTTTTAAATAGAGGCGAATCGGTTCTTCCCGAACTTTAAAAAAAAAAATATATATATATATATATATATAAGCAAACATATATTCCTATCCACCTTTTTATATTTTATAAATGGGAAGTTAAAGTCTTCACAGATGATTATATTAGGGGATGGAGGGTTTATGGCCCTTATTAGCTTTTTCGGTTGGGGTGGTTGGAGGTCTATAGGTGACTATTAGTATCAAGTTTAGTTTTTCTATTTTCACTGCTTGGAGTTCCACAAAGCTGTTTTACTTATTATCGTCTCTGTCATATCACCTTCATGTACATATATAGCACAGCCACCTTTACGTCTCGTTGTTCTATCCACTCTTAGCAAGTTGAAGCCCTCTATATTTATCTTTCTTATCAATACAATGTTCGCAGTTTTCACAATTTCCTTAGCAATGCTTAAGATGAGTTTCTGTGAGGCATGCTATGTTCCACCCTTGTTTCGTCCATAAATCCTTTCAGGTACGAAACTTTATTGAGTTTGGTCTTATTCCTTGAATATTAGGCTGGACAATATTTATGTTCTTTGTTTTTCGTTGCCCCTTGTGCATTTTAAGTTCGTTTTCCTTCGACATCGCTTGTTTCGTTGCCCTATGATCCTCCGAGAAAGATCCGTTTCCACCTACCTGTTCTGGTAGCTTCTTAACCGAAACGGTTTGGCTTGGGGGTTTCCAGCTGTGTCAACTGCATGTGTTGGATGAATTTAGCACCCGTATCGTGTCTGCAATGTTGAAAAAAAAATTTTGTTCGCTTATTGTGTTCTTGTTGTTACTCCTATTGTCATTGAAACTTCTTTTGACCTTTATTTTTTGAGTCTGTCGGGAGATGCTGATTAGTGGCATTTTTCCCATAATTGCAGGTTCCATATTTTGTGTAAGGTCTGCAGATGTCCAGGTCGTAGAATTTACATCCGTCCAAATTTACAATGACCATTATTATAGAAGAAATTGTATATTGGGGGATGTTCATATATACATTGTCCTCTTTTAAATCTGCAATTATCTTTTACATAATATCTGCATATAATTCCTTCCCCATATTTACTCGTGGCCTTTGTTTTTTGCTCCTTATTCGGGGACAGTTTCACTTCGTTTTCTTGATTGCCGTCTTGGTTTTTCCTCTTTGTGCTATTTGTGTTTGTCCTTCGTTGCCCTTATACTCTGTTGTCTTTATACTCTCTTTCGCCTCTCTTACACCCGAGTCATATTAAATAGACAGTAGAAGGCCAGTTTGACGGAGAAAAGAGGAAAGTGTGTCCTTTGGTACAGGCGTGGAGTCACCCAACAATAGAGTAAGAGTGGAGCCTGAAGGACAAAAAGGGAGGAAACTGGGAGCGAGCAACGGCAAAGGCAAGACAAACTAAGAGCAAATGTGAAACAGAGAGAGGAATGCCGCATGGCCAGGAGGGGGCAACGTCTCCCGTCATAAGATGCCCATGCGTAGGACGAGTATGACATGCGTAGGCGCATCGGAGCGGTCTCTAACTGTCGGTCACGCTGACAGGAGGAAGGCCACTGACAAATCGTGGGCTTCAATGCACCCCATGAATTCCCGGACACGTCCTCCCACTGGTGCTGCCACCGCCGAAGGAGTGCTTCCCGGAAAACCCTCGTAAAGTCCGACGCCGTGAGAGGCATGTTAGGGTAGAAAGGCAGGGAAGACACCTCCCTCGCCGTAGCGTCCGCGCGTTCGTTGCCCGGAGCACCAACGTGGGAGGGTACCCAATAAAAGGCGTGATGAAAAATGGATATGTCGCACCAGTGGGTGCGGAGAGACAAGAGAGGATAGGGCCTCAAGAGCGCCACGGGTGTCGGAATAAATAATAAACGATGTGGAAGGGAGTTGAGAAAGAAACCGAAGGGCCAGAAGAATAGCCGATAGTTCCGCTGTAAAGATGGAAGCCGCTGGGGGGAGGATAATGATTTAATTTCCGATGGGAAGACGGCCGCGCAGCCCACTCAAAGTGGTGAGCGAGAGCCGTCAGTGAACACGGGTAGAGTCAGCATGGGAAGAGGAATGGGATAGAAATAGTTGCCGAAGGGCGGGCGGGTCGGACTGACTTCGGTACAATAGAAAGGAGGGAGCAGATACGGAGGGGAGAAAGAAAGGAGGGGGAGAGGAGAGCACTCGCCCCTCCACCCCCAGAGAAGACAGGACGGGGGCCATTCAGAGACTAGACCGTCGGATCAGGTGGGGATGACGGTCAAAGCATGCCACAGTGGAAGGGCCGAAGAGGGATTGAAAGACCGGGGTGGGAGAAAACTGCCGAACACGAAAGAGGTATTTTAGATCCTCCAAGTAGGGTGGGCATCCAACGGAAGATACACTTTCTGCATACAGACTAACGATTGGAGAAGATTGGAATGCGCTGATGCTGATGCGCACACCCAAGGAACGAATCGGGTCCAACATGCGCAGAGCGGAGAAATAGGCCTGACAGCCATAATCCAACTTACTTTGGACCAGGGAGTGGTAGAGCCGCCAGAGTATGGCGGTCAGCACCCCAATCAGTATGAGAGAGGAACTTGAGAAGAGTAAAAGTTTGAAGGCACGAAGCCTTCAGAGACTTCAGGTGGGGAATCAAGGAGACCTAGAAATCTAGTTTCGGGTACAACGGGGACTGATGATAGAGAGAGTGAGTTACAAGGAAAAGAAGTACCTCAAAAGGCCTTGTGGCCCATACCGAGGAGGTACCAATGGCAACGGGTGCCACGGAAAATTTTCTACACACTCAAATAGTGTGCAAGATTTGGTCTAACCTTTTCTTGAACTGATCCACAGAAAACTGTTCACAACTTCTGAAGGTAACCTGTTCCACGTGTCACAGATCTTATACGTAAAGTAATTCCCACACACACTAGTCTAAACCGTCTCAAATCCAACTTCCAACCATTGCTGCGAGTTGGGTTATTTAAACTAAACATGCTTCTAAAATCGACATCGTTGAACCCGCGTAAGAGCTTGAAAACCTCGATCAGTTGACTGCGCAGCCTCCGAGTTTCCAGCGAAAACAAGTTCAGGGCGCGTAACCGTCGATTGTAGCCCATATGCCTAACGGAAGGGATTAACTTTGTGGCCCTCGCCTGCACTCGCTCCAGCCTCTCAATATCTTTCCTGAGGGTGGGCGACCAGAACTGCACAGCATACTTCAGGTGCGGCCGAACCAGGGAATTGTACAGAGAGAGCACAATCTCCTTGTTCCGAAACTGAAATTGCCTCCTGATATAACCCAATAGTTTCTGGGCTTTCTTTTCCACCTCTACGCACTGTTTCGTAAACTTAAGGTTGCTGCTAATTAGCACACCCAAGTCCTTTTCTAAATCAGTCACCTCGACATTACTCCCCAACATAGAGTAGTCCGACTTGGGATTGGCGTAGCCAATGTGCATCACTTTGCATTTACCCAAGTTAAACGGCATTTGCCATTTTTCGGACCACTCTCCTATGCTACCTAGGTCCGCACGCAGTTCCTCGATCGCTTCGGGCGTCCCAACATTGGCCCCAAGCTTGGTGTCAGCGAATTTGGCGACTGACGATGCCACCGTCGATATCATTTATGTAAATGATAAACAACAGTGGCCTCAAAACGGAACCCTGAGGAACCCCACTAGTAACCGAGGCCCAACCCGAACTAGCCCCTTTAATGCCAACCCTCTGCCTATTCCTCAGCCAGTTTTCAATCCACCTACCTATTTCCCCACCGATACCCAGCGCGCGCACTTTCGCCATTAGTCGGCGGTGAGGCACCTTATCAAAGGCTTTCTGAAAGTCGAGATAAAGTATATCAATCGCCTACTCTTATCATACTCACTCAACATGTGGAAAAACTCGAGCAAGTTGGTGAGACATGACCTATGCCGTCTAAACCCATGTTGGGAGTCGCTATTATCCCCTCTAATAATTTACCTACAACTGAAGTGAGACTAATGGGACGATAGTTTCCTGGACTTTCGTGATCCCCTTTCTTAAAGATAGGGGTCACGTTGGCTTCCCTCCAGTCACCAGGCACCTGGCCTGTCTCCAACAATTTGTTGAAGACTGTAGCCAGGTGGGGAGCCACCTGGTCGCGCACCTCCCGCAACACTCTGGGGAGAAACTGGTCTGACCCAGGAGCCTTAAACGCGCTCAGTTTGTCTCTTCTATCGGCAACGACTGTCGCGGTACATCTAACACTGTCCAGGCCAGCACCTTCGTGCCTCAAGCCTGGCTCGGGGATGATGCGGGTGTCCTCCCTGGTGAACACTCCCGCAAAGTACTCATTAAGCACATTGGCGATGTCCGCGTCGGAGGTCCGCAGAACGCCACTTCGGTCCTATCATGCTTCTAATGGGCTTTCTACTATTAACATAACTGAAGAACTCCTTAGGGTTCCCTTGCAGAGGCTTGCCACCCGTAGTTCTTCGTTACGTTTCGCTAGTCTAACCTTCGCCTTCACTTCTCTACACAGGTGGACATACGCTTCAGTGTTCTCATGGGAACGATTGGCCTTCGCCCTCCTATACGCTACTTTCCTATTTCGGATAGCCGAAGCGATGTCACGATTGAATCACTTAGGCTGCGTTTAAGCAGGGGTGACCGATTTTGAGGGTATGGCAGCAGACTGCAGCACCATAAACTCGTCCCGGAATGCACTCCACACACGCTCAACATCGCCGCCGCCCTCTAACCCCATCTCACCTACGCTGTCCCCGAGGCTAACAAAGTCCGCCCGCCGGAGATCGAGCTTACTGCCTCTCGAGTTACTACGCTTCACCCGAGGGACGCTTACACGGAACCTAATCAGACCGTGATCACTCCCGCCCAACGATTTGTCAACGGTGAGGCCAGTGACGAGAGAGAGAGAGAGAGAGAGACGTCGGTAAAAGTGCATTGCCACCATTTTCGAAGGAGAAAATCGAAACCCTTGATTTGTGGCCCATTTGGAAACCGAATCCAGGGCCCGCTGGAGGAGACATTCAAGGAAGACAAGTCGGGAACCAGAGCAATATGTGGCAAGGTCGTTGACAAAGAGGGTGGCCGTAATCCCAGGGGCAGAGCCGTCATCACCTAGTCGATCGCCAAAGCGAAGCAGACGACGCTCAGGACGCTGCCCTGGGCGACCCCCTCCTCCGAATGCACAGAAGAGAGGGAGGTACCTACCTGAACACGAAAGGAACGGGAAGACAAAAAGTTGGAGATAAAGGAAGGGAGAAACGCTCAGAAACCCAAGAGATAAAGTTTTTGGCAGATCCACCACCGCCAGATGGTGTCATACGCTTTCTCTAAATCAAGAGAGAGTGCATAAAGGACTCCGCTCTGCAAATGACACGAACTGCAGTTTCCAACTGAACTAAGATGTCAGTGGTGCTACGGCCCCTGCGAAAACCGGTCTGTGTAGGGGAAAGTAAATTGTGGCATTCTAGGTGCCACATCAGTCGCCGAGAAACCATCTTCTCTAAACGTTTTGAGAGGCAGTTAGTGAGGGCTATTGGACGGTAATTGAAAGATGTCAGGTCCTTACCGGATTTAGGGAAGGGGAGCCCCACTGCTTCCTTCCAAAAGGAGGGGAAGGTGCCCTCTACCCAAATCCAATTGTAGAAGGTGAGGAGAAAGAAATAAACCAAGGGATGTAGGTGGCGAAGCATTTTGAAATGAGTGCCTTCGGGGCCGGGAGCAGAGTTTACGCAGGAAGCCAACGCTGATCTCAGCTCCGACACGGGAGTCTGAAAAAGGTGAGGGGAGCGAACAAGCAAAGCATTACGTCGGAGGAAGGCAGGATGATGATGGTCGTGTCAGGAGATGGAAGCTATGGTCGAGGCCAAGGTCTCGGCCACTGCAGTAGGAGAGGACACTGGGCGTCTGTCTATCGTATGGAGAGGAGGAGGATGAGAAAAGGATTTACCGGAAATTTTCCGAATCTTGTTCCAGATTCGGGAGGAAAGCGTGCGGGAAGTGAAAGAAGAGACGTAAGCTCGCCAAGAAAAGCGGCGGGCTTCACCGGATGTTCGGAATGGATTGCGTTGAAGACAGCGAAAGGCCGACTTCTTACCTTGAACGGCCAGAGCGTATGTCGGGGTCCGCCGTGGAACCGAAGGGGCAGAAGTGCAGAGAAATGTTGATTTGGGAATGGACGACAGCGGCACAAGTGATGTGATCGGTGAGGTAGGTGGAGGTAGCATCGACAGTCGGGAAGTTACTCAAAGCTGTAGAGGTTTGATTTTCAGAGTAGAAAAGAGGCCAGTCAGCTTTAGCGAGAGACCATCGGGTAGGAAGACAGGAGGGGCTGAGAGTCAGGGACGTACAGACGAGAGCGGGGCGGGGGAAATGATCACTACCGTAAAGGTCTGGAGTAACAGACCAAGAGAAGTCAAGGAAGGCGGAAGGAGCAGTAAGTGAAAGACCGATGGAGGAAAACGTATGGGTCTGGAGGTGAAAAGCTGCGGGGCGGCTGGTGTTGAGAAGAGAGATCACAACGCCAACCCGCAGAGGATGGCGCGCGTTGAAGTGTCTCAGAAGGAGGACGGGGGGAGGAAGCTGCAGGAGGAGACTAGAAAGATCGTGAACAGAAAGTTCCTCTGACTTGGGGGAGATATAAAGAACAAACTAAATATAAACGGTCAAGGAAAACCTGGGCCGCTACTGCCTGGAGAGGGGTGCAGAGGGGAAGGGGAGTAGACGGCACGTCAGATAGAGTGAAAACGGCTGTATCCTTACGGGGGATGTTGCTTGTGAAAACTTAAAACTGCGGTACACATTTTGGAGTACGACAGGACCGTGATTTCACCATGGCTATTGAGTTGATCTGGGTAATCGTGAAGTGAAAGCAAGAAGGCTAGAGAGAAAGATTAGATGAGATTGAATTTGATGCATGCTGGAGTGTTTTTGCGTAGGGAACAACATTCGGAAACACTATATATGCACGAGTACCCCCCCCCCCCCCCCCCCCCCCCCCCCCAATTCCTTCCCCAAGAAAAAAAATATATATAGAACATTGTTTTCATTTTTAGAAAAGTAATTGTTAGAACTGATGATGTTAAATTAGATTAATTTGTTCTTAGTATAATCATTAGGGCCCTCAAAAAAGTTCGTTAAAACCCACCCAAAAGTTAAAAGTTCATAAAAAAACGCAAATTTTCCAAAGAAGTGCGTAAAAAATTATTATGCTTTTAGTGATCTATATTTTGGCAAATTTACAGCACATAATTGCCGTTGCAATTAGTCTACACATTTATTTACAACAATTAATCTACACATTGTGATTCCATTGTAACATCATGTGATCTTTGACATGGTGTCAAGTGAAACTTACTCTCCTTGGTGACAAATCCTTGTACAAAGAGAAGAAACGCTTAACTTCAACAGACACCACGAGAGCAAACTTGAAAGCGCCACGGTTTTAGGATCACAGTGAAAGTTATCGACTGATTTTCCTTCCAAAATTTGGGCATATTTAGTAAGAACGTCAAAATCGGATATTGGGGTCAGTTATAAATTGGGTAGAAAAATGGTTAGAAGACAGAGTAATTCTAAGTGGTCATGAATCTGGGTGGCAGAAAGTGAAAAGTGGCGTACCACAGGGATCAGTTTTAGGTCCATTACTCTTTATTTTATATCTAAATGATTGAGGGAAAGGAGTAGGTTGTAAACTTTCTAAATTTGCAGACTATACAAAAGTAGTTGCCCCAGTTAACAAAATAGAAAATTCTTATAAACTACAAAAGGATCTTGATAGATTAGTTGCTTGGACTAGTAAATTGCAGATGGAATTCAATGTTTAAAAATGCAAAGTCATCCATTTTGGTAGGAATAATGAAAACTTTAGTTATGAGATGCAAGGGAACTCGTTAGAGAATATTAGACAGGAAAGGGATCTTGGCATTATTAGTTGGTAGTGATCTAAAATTTTCTAAGCAGTGCTTAGAGGCTAGAAATAAAGCAAATAAAATGTTTGGTATTATTAAGAGGGATGTTAGTTGCAAGAGTAAGGAAGTCGTCTGTAAATTATATAATTCTTATGTTAGACCTCACTTAGAATACTGCATTCAAGCTTGGTCCCTTCACCTTAGCCATGATATTGATATGCTTGAAGGTGTGTAACGTAAGGCAACCAAGCTTATCCCTAACCTAAGAAGATTGGAATACAGGGATAGATTAAAGGAAATAGGTATGTTTAGTTTTGAGAGACGTTGTATAAGGGGAGATATCATACAGATGTTCAAGATGTTTTCAGGTTTGTTCATTTTAGATGTACGTAACTTTTACTCACTAGATACTGATGAGATAACTCGTGGGCATAAGAAAAAAATTAGAAAACAGATTTGGAGACAATCTATGAAAATACTCTTCATTCGTAGAGTAGTAGATATTTGGAATGACTTGCCATATTATGTGGTAAACAGTAGCTCGTTAGTTAATTTTAAGAAAAGTTTAGACACTTTCATGAGTGAAAGAGAGAGTTTGTAGATTGTATATAATGTATATTCTTAGTTTCATTTATGTAGGCTACTTTGGTGGTAGTAAATAGTTGTATATTAATTAGCTGACTTGAGAGTGACATTTTGCAAGATTTTATTATTATTATTAAAATGTAGCTCATGACTTGGATTACCTCAATAGGCCCCAGTGGCTTTGTTTTCCAAATGTAATGTAATAGGGTTATGGAGCGGGGCGGGGTGAGTTCAATTTCTGGGGTAGGGGTGGAGGAGAGAGTGCCGGCGGCATCCGGAGGTCAAGGAGGGAGCGGGTTGGAGAAGTGGGGTACAAAGCAGGGCGGGGTGAATTCGGTTTCCGGGACGGAGGTGGAGGTGAAGCCAGGAGCATCGGGAGGTTAAGGAGGGAGCGGTGGAGAATGGGTGAGGGTGGATGTCGGCTTGAACTTGAATTTTGGAATCCGCATGGCCACCTTCAGGAATGGAGGAAGGAAAAGGGGTTGGGGAACTCGGAGAAGCCGGCAAAACAAGAGGGATCACTGGAGGCGGGAAGGGTATCGGGGCGGGAGAAAGAGAACTGGTGGGAGAGGGAGTGAGAGGACGAGGAGACCGGGGACCTGAGCAAGGAAGCTTGGCAGAGGGACCCAAACGCCGGGGACTGGCGATCGGTCGTTTAACAGAAGAGCGAGGAGGGGAGGAGGGACCAGAAGAGGGAGCGGTGTTTTATATATATGCTGAAATGTCAGCAGTGGTTTCGGGAGGGTGGGTAAACGGATTAGGTGCTACTGAGGTGGAGCAGATGGGGACAGTGGAATTGGGGGACGGGCGGGTGGAGAAGAGAACACGGGGGATGAAGACAATGAAAAGGTCGATATAGAAGACGGGATAGGGGAATGGGTGAGTGAGGCCTGATCAGGCCTAGAGCGATAAGGTGAGGAAGAGGACGGTACGGGAGTGACCGGAGTTCGAGGCAAATGGGAGGGAGCAGGGAGGGAAGGACGCAGAGTTTGAGTGAAGGTAAGGCCTGGACGAATGAATCGCGATCGAACGCGAGCCCTCGCTCCCTGGAAGCTGATCTTGTCAGATTCGCGGACTGACAGGACCTCACATTCGAATAAGTAGGTCGGACAGAAAGAAGAGGAAGTGGCGTGGTCATCACAGTTGGCGCAGCGGGGAGGATTGGAACAGGAGGAACCATGCGTCGGAGACGCTCAATTAACACAAATGCCAGGAGAACTTCGACACGTCTAACTGATGTGTCCGAACCTCTGGCAAGTAAAACACCGGCGTGGTCTGGGGCTCTAACGGTGTACTGGAAATCGGAGATAACCGATCCTAATTTTTTCAGGTAACTGGGAACTAGCAAAAGTCAGGATCAATAAATGGGATGGAATCTTTGCCCCCTGGACCATACGGGGTGGCGGTAAACACGGGTTACCTCAGAGGAGAGATGAGTGAGAAAATCTGACTCTGAGTATTCCAAAAGACGGAGGACATGAACTACACCTACAGGTGTTAAAGGAAGAGTAGGGAAGGCAGTCCAGGGAGCAGAAGCCAGGGTCGAAAGGGACGAAACCTTCTGGTACTGAGCCCTGGAGAAGACTTCCACCACAAAAGAGCCATCGTTCTGGGGTTACATCTGTCGGGGATTGCCACAGCGGGAAGTGGTCATCATGATCATAGACCTCAAAAACATCCCGCTGAGAGTGGGAGAGGCGGAAGAATTGGGGACAAGAAACCGAGATAGTCAGGGTCAGAGCCGTCGGCCCCTACAAAGAGGTCAAGAGACTTGCGGGAATAAGACGTACGGGCAGTCTTAGAACGAGGAGGAGCCGAATTTTCTGCAACCGGAGGGGAACAACCCCTTTAAGTCGTGGTCTTCCAGTGGTAGAGGACTCGAGGGCCTGGTCGCCCACCACCCGAGTGCTAGAAGAATTAATTTTATCCATATAACTGAAGAGTAAAGAGGGCAAACCGCAGAGGGCGGGATACCTCGTCCCCAGGGGACACACCGTTGGTTTAAAGACGGGGCCCGTGATGCGAAAGTTTGCCCCCCAACGGCGCAAAGACCCCAGCCCCCTAATCCTACCGGCCCGGACACCCAACCAGCGAACACAGTGACGCCCTAAGGGCGCCACCTACAGACGACAGCGCTGGAGACCCGTAATAGGAGCCAAGGACCTTAGTGGCTTTTAGCCCGGTCTCCCAAGTAGCCTGTCCGGCATGGTTGACCCTTCCGGGAGTTAAGCCCCCCCGACGTAGCCCACTGGGTCAGAACACGGAGCCCACCCACAACGACAAGGTGGCCACCGCCGGGGGAGAATTTTTAATAGAAACTTGTGTTAACCGTAGAAGGCTAGCGTGGCCTATTACGATAAAAGTACAGTTGTTTCTCTAGAAATGTCGTGTTTTATTGCATGCAAGATAATTTAATATACGGGGTGTCCCGTAAGTCTGGAACCATATGGCAAAATGATAAAAGCGCCGAAGAGACTTTTGGGGACTGTTTGTGAAATGAGAGAGGATGGTAGCGGCTGTGTCATCGTCGGTGGGTGTCATCGTCGGTGGGTGTCATCGTCGGTGGGTGTCCTCGGAGGTCCACTGCGTGGTTTATCTGTTATGGATCCCGTTTCCCTGATCTTTGCTACAAGTTTGCCGACACAGCTGTGTGTTATCGGCGCGCGGTCTGGATGCAATCTGTTAAATTCCTCCGCGACCTCCCTCTGACTCCGATTTCCTACGAGCAGAATTACCTGGATGCGTTCTTCCTTACTCAAAGACATTATGGAAAACTGATGAGTGGGTAGTTGGGAGGTAACGAAAATGGTTCACTGAGTAGGTAGGTAGTTAATCTAACAATTATTAAATTGCTTTTATGTCAATAACTGGGTGGATGAAACCAATTGGTTGCTCACCAGAGTTATTCTCCACACTAGTATTTATATACTGTGTGACAAGAGCGTGCTCGGTAATAGATATACATTACCGATCAACCAACCGAGGGAAAAAACCAACACGACGCTGGTGGAAAAAGCCCCGCGAAAAGGAGAACAAAGGAGAACGAAAACGAGGAACGGGGCGATAAGACGGAACGAGGGAGGGAGAAGAACAGACAAGAAAATAAGATCCCCACCAGCAAGTACGCTCTCGACAATTATACAGGAAGGAGAAAAGAGACTAATAACTAGCAGTAAGTGACTAATTGTGTTTTTAGCCCAGTTAGATCTTCTAACTTCTAACTTAGAAGACTCATTAAATTAAGCTGGGTCAGACAACTTAGGCCTACATTGTGGCCTAAGACCCAGCATCAACTCTTAGCTTAACAAAGGTGAAGGTAGATTGCCCTAACCTAGTTTGGTGAGGAATCCTACTGTGGACCTCAATTTATCTGCCCGCTCTGGACCATTTCCGGAATCTCTAGGCTGACCCCTACAGGGCTAGACTTAATCTACTCTATAGTTAGACTGGAGATATAAGGGGTGGGTTAATTGTGGACAATTCATACAGAGCATTTTTCACATTGGTGGTCCGTGTGTGGGGAATTTACAAACCTTAACCTTACTAAACAAAAATTGCAGAATTAGGCTAAATGGTCTAGCCTAAGCCTAACCTAATCAAGCCTAATTAGGTCTACAACCTAGGGCCTAACTAGGGAACATTTACATTTAAGGAGTCTCATTCTCTTATAAGCTTAGACCTGAGTGACACAAGTACTTGGTGGGGATTAAACCAAATTTAAAACTTGACTGTTTTGTCTGTGATCTCTCTTCTCTGGTAATTTCTTCTTGTCCTCTATTTCATTACGATCCCCAGTTAAACAATTTTGACTTAAACATGGACATTGCGGAATTGAAAAAGTTAAAAAAGAAAAGGGGGGCAAAGTTGGGAGCTGTTACAAAGGCCGTGAACACTTTTAACAATATTACACAACCAGGTAAGGAAGATTTAGAGTGTGTAATTCTTAAATTGGAAACTAAAAAGAAGGAAATAATAGCCATTGATGAGAGTATTTCAGAGTTAGTTGAATCCGAAATGGCTGAAGAACAATTGATAGACCTTTACGCTGATAATGATGATCAGGTAATCTCAATTGAACAGCAAATAAGGAGACTACGGTCTCGTTTGACTGACTTAACACCAAATAAAACTAATTCTGATTTTAATCAAAGTAGAGCTAACCTTCAACAAAATTTAAGTGGCATGCTAAATCCTGAGTCACAAGAATTGAGGGCTCAGTTACCCATTTTGTTAGTACCAACATTTGAAGGGGACACGGTACAATTCCCATCTTTCATTGACAAATTTGAGAGTTTAATAGGTAATAAACCTTATATTTCAACTGTTGATAAGTTTAGCTACTTAACTAGTTTCCTTAAAGGCCCAGCCTATAACCTGATAGCCTATTTACCAGCCGTAGGGAATTCATATGAAGTAGCTATTGATCTCTTAAAACGTAATTACATTAATAAAGATGAGATTGTATATGAATTATCTCAACAAATTTTTGATTTTGCACCCATAAAAGATAACCATAGTGATATGGAAAATTTGTATACAAAATTAGAAGCTATTATAGGACAACTGGTTAGCAATGAGATAGATATTAAAGCTTCATCTTGGATTATACAAGGCATAGTTCTTAGGTGCCTTCCTTTGAGGGTTAAAGATATTTTAATTCTAAAGACGGGAGAAAATTATCCTAATCTTGAAGATATCAGAAAACACTTTCCCAATATCCTAACTAATTACAAATTGAGAGAGATTCCAACACAAAATAAGACCCAGACTATGGATAAACCAAAGACTGTTCCCAGAGACCAACTAGCTACAGCCAAACAGACAAAACTTGATACTGTAGAATCAAATGTGACCAACTGTAATACACGAACACCTACATTACAGAACTTTAATGTAACTGCTGCCTCAACTTACACACTACATTGCAAATTTTGTGCAAGTAATGAACACAGTAGTACTGGGTGTGACAAATATTCAGACTTTAACCAAAGAGCTAAAAGATGTGAACAGTTGAACCTATGTAAAAAGTGTACTGGCCAGGGACATTATAAGAAAGACTGTAAATCTAGGTTAAGATTCAAGTGTAAGTTTTGTAAAAGTTTACGACATGTCTCATCAATGTGTGATTCACCAAAGTGTCCAAACAATAGTACTCAAACTCAAAAGATACCTCCACCAAACAAAGGTAATCAAGAAAATGCCACTTTCATGGGACATTCTGTTTGTTCAAACAACGTAACAAAAAACACAGATTCTTTTACCAACTATTACTTTGGACTTAGTGAATAGTGAGGGTAGCACCACTCCAGTGAGATGTCTTATAGACTGTTGTTCTCAACAAACATTTGTTTCGCAAAATGTAGTTAATAAATTGGGTTTGACACCAAACCCGAATGAACAAAACCTCAATATTGCATCCTTTGTTAAGGATAACTCGGAAAAAAATAGCTATAAGACAATTGACCTGGAACTACAGTTAGAAAATAAATTAGAGAAAATTGAAGCAGTTATTATTTCTAAAGTAGGACAAAACAAACTGGTTATACCCAAACTAGAACAAACCATAAATCATTTGGGGAAAACACTACAAAATAGCTGATAGACATATCACTAACAACACAGTAGCTAACATTGAAATGTTAATAGGGGCAGATTATATTAATCTTATTCATAAGGGCATAGTAGAGATAGGTAATGGTATAGCTATTCAGACTCCATCAGGGATAGCCCCTTTGGGTGACCTATCCAAATACAACCTAGACCTAAACCAAAATAGTTCATGACCAACAAATACTATGTGCCTCAACTCAGTCCTACATAACACCTGTAAGAATAGCAACACTTTGAATAATATTATCTCAACTGAGAACATTAATTCATCATTATCAAATGAAACTTTGGATGAGGCAATTCAAACTTTATGGTTGCTAGAATCTGTGGGTATACATGACACAAATCAAACTTCAGAAGATCAGTTAATGGTAGAAAGATTTGAAGACACCATTCAGTGCAAAGACAATAGTTATTTTATTGAGTTACCTTGGAAAATAAATTGTCCAACTTTAAGAGACAATCTCAAAGTAGCTAAAGGACATTTATATAAAGTAATGAAAAAACTCAAACAATATAATAATATTCAAACATATAATGATGTCTTCAAAGAACAGCTATAGAAAGGCTTCATTGAAGAAGTAACAAATAACCCTTTTAAAAAAGATGGTTGTCATTATTTAACCCACAGGGGGGTTTATCGACAAGATGCCCCAACAACAAAACTCAGAGTAGTATATAACTGTAGCCTCAAAGACAGTGATAAACACAGTTTGAATGATTGCCTGATTGAGGGTCCTAATCTCATTTCTGACCTTGTGAAGATCTTACTGAGGTTCAGGTTAGATAAATATGCCGTATAAAGTGACATTTCAAAGGCATTTTTGAGAATAAATCTTAAAAATGAATATGATAAGAACCAACTTAGGTTCTTATGGTTCAAGGATCCATTTGATTTGAATAAAGGGTTCATAACCTATAGATTTAATGTTGTGTTGTTTGGAGCCAATTGCTCACCTAGCCTATTAGCATTGACAATTGGACATCATTTGAACCAGTTTAATAACTCTTTAACATTGAACTTCCTTAAGGAACATTTTTACGTAGACAATCTAATAGGCTCAACAACAACAAAATCTGAATTATCTGAAGTCTATGAACACTCAAAACATTATGCAACAAGGTAACTTTGAACTTAGAGAGTGGATTTCAAATGATGAGGATTTAAACAAAAAGATTTTAAAGGATAATAATGGTCTTACTGAGCCATCAGACAGAGTTAAAACTTTAGGTATGAACTGGTATTTGGATGCAACTTCTAACAGTCATGATTCAATCTGTACTAAAGGTTTTAAACTTGATGAGGAAGCAAATACTAAGACATATTATCAGAGGCTTCCAAAATTTTTGATCCCATGGGTCTATTCCTGCCTTCAACAATAAAATCAAAGATTCTCCTCCAAGAAATTTGGAGGACAAATGTTGGGTGGGATGATCCAATAACAAATTAAAATAAAAAATCTTGGAAGAAGTTAGCTGCTGATTTAACAAAAGTGCAGAACATTAAAATTCAAAGGTGCTGTGGGTTTAGGGATAAGCCCCAGAGACTTCATGTGTTTGCTGATGCAAGCACACAAGCTTATGGGTGCTGTGCTTATCTTGTAAGTCCTACAGAAAGTCATCTAATTTATGCAAAAGGGAAAGTTGCACCTCTCAAACCTACCCGAACCATACCTCAATTGGAACTATTGGCTGCTGCATTAGCCATTAAAACCATTTCATTGCTTAAGGATGCTTATCATGATGTGAACATAACTGATATCCCCATCTGGCTTGACAGTCAGATTTGTCTTGCCTGGATACGGAATGATAGCATTAATAGTAAGAATATCTTTGTAAGAAATAGGCTAAAAGAAATAGCTGAAGCTAATGAAAGCCTACAAGTAAACTTTCACTATGTTCCAACTAAACAAAATCCAGCAGACTTTCTGACCAGAGGTTTATCCTACAAGTTGTTGAAGTCAAACAAAACTTGGTTTATGGGACCTAAGTGGCTCTGTAATACAGACCAATGGCCTGTGGAACAAGTTAACTTGACATTAAATTTAATCTTTTCAAATGAAAAGGTTGAACCAATCACTAATTATGAAATTTATTCTGATTTCAACAAACTTGTCAGGGTTACAGCCTACTGTTTGAGGTTTGCTCACAACTGTTTAACTACAATTAACAAACAGCTAAATAAAAACAATCATAATTATACAGAAGTTGCAACCAAATACTGGATAGGCCATGCACAACAAAAAGAGTACAATAAAGAGTTAGAATTCTTGACTAATGGGAAACAAACAAAAGAACCTGTACCATCAGTAGTTGTGGATCTAAACTTGTTCAGAGATGAGGAAGGCCTTCTAAGGTGTAAAGGGAGATTATACAAATCAAAACTGTCATACAAAAGCAAACATCCAATCCTTTTACCTAGATTTAGCTATTTGACAACATTAATCATCAGAAAAACACACAATGATGTATATCATATGGGGGTACCACAGACACTAACTACATTAAGGAAAACTTATTGGATACCCAAGGGAAGGATCACTGTTAAAACAGTCCTGAGTGAGTGTGTCACATGTAGGCGTATTCATGCTAGGCCCTATAGGAAACCAAATCCTCCTGCTCTGCCAGAGGAGAGAGTTACTCTCAACAGACCCTTTGAGACTGTAGGCATTGACTATACAGGAGCATTGACTGTAGGGGTGGGTGACACTGAACAAAAAATGTATATTGTACTGTTTACATGTGCTGCCTCACGAGCTGTTTATTTGGATGTTGTGGAGGACCTTACAGCAGAATCTTTTGTTGCTGTCTAAGAGATTCTGTGCACGACATTCAGTACCCAAGACAGTTTGGACTGACAATGCTACATATTTCAAGGCTGGTGAACAAGTCATCCACGACTTGTTAAGCGATGAACTCGCACAATTATATATACAAAATTCAAACATAAAGTGGAAGTATATTCCAGTTGCCTCTCCTTGGTATGGTTCTATCTGGGAGAGAAATATACAAACAGTAAAGAATTGCTTGAAGAAAGCAATTGGTAAAAAACAGATACACTTATTTGAGTTGCTCACTCTCTTGGCTGAGATTGAGAACATCATCAACAATAGACCACTCACTTATGTGAGTGACAACATTAATGACCCGGAACCATTAACTCCAAATCATTTGATTCGGGGAGAACAAGTTAGTCTCCTGCCGGACTACAATATAGACTCTTCAGAAGACCCAAACTGGACTCAACGACATGATGAGCTCCAGACTAAGTTACAACATTTAACTAGAGTTAAAGCTCATTTCATTAAACAGTGGAAAACTGAGTACTTGATGGGTCTAAGGGAGAGACATAAACAAATGACTAAGAAGGATTGGTCTGACACAATTAAGGTAGGGGACCTTGTTCTCATACATGACAGTACTCCAAGACAATACTGGCCTCTGGCTAGAGTTTCAGAACTCAGACCAGGGGCAGACGGGGTAACAAGAGTGGTCAAATTAAGGACTTCAACGGGTGACACAACAAGAGACATTTCTCTTTTGTACCCTTTAGAGTCTGGACCCAAAACAATGGACTTTGGAGAACCTTCTCCACTGACAGTAACAACTGGAGACACTGAACTTCCAGCAGTAACTATTCCTTTGACAGTAGGAGTGGTAACGCATCCTACTACAACATTGACAGACACAAGACCTCAGCGACAAACAGCATTAAAGGCGCGGCTATTTTTACAACAAAAAATAGATGCTGGGGAATTGTAATTTTATCTTCTAACTTTCACTTTTTCTTTTCTTATGGTAAAGACCATAGACAGTTTCATCCTATGGATGTATATTTTCTCTTCTAATTAAATGCTACACCTTCTCCATGAGAAGGTGAGGATAGGCACTGTTCATCAGATTAACAGGCATTTACAGTCAAATAGTTAGCTAGTCTACACTCAGACATAAAAATTGGTGACAATGACACCAAAATTTTTATCTCCCGGGGCCCCCAGTATATGGAAAACTGATGAGTGGGTAGTTGGGAGGTAACGAAAATGGTTCACTGAGTAGGTAGGTAGTTAATCTAACAATTATTAAATTCCTTTTATGTCAATAACTGGGTGGATGAAACCAATTGGTTGCTCACCAGAGTTATTCTCCACACTAGTATTTATATACTGTGTGACAAGAGCGTGCTCGGTAATAGATATACATTACCGATCAACCAACCTAGGGAAAAACCAACACGACGCTGGTGGAAAAAGCCCCGCGAAAAGGAGAACAAAGGAGAACGAAAACGAGGAACGGGGCGATAAGACGGAACGAGGGAGGGAGAAGAACAGACAAGAAAATAAGATCCCCACCAGCAAGTACGCTCTCGACAATTATACAGGAAGGAGAAAAGAGACTCTAATAACTAGCAGTAAGTGACTAATTGTGTTTTTAGCCCAGTTAGATCTTCTAACTTCTAACTTAGAAGACTCATTAAATTAAGCTGGGTCAGACAACTTAGGCCTACATTGTGGCCTAAGACCCAGCATCAACTCATAGCTTAACAAAGGTGAAGGTAGATTGCCCTAACCTAGTTTGGTGAGGAGTCCTACTGTGGCAATTTATCTGCCCGCTCTGGACCATTTCCGGAATCTCTAGGCTGATCTCTACAGGGCTAGACTTAATCTACTCTATAGTTAGACTGGAGATATAAGGGGTGGGTTAATTGTGGACCAATTCATACAGAGCATTTTTCACATCATCGTGGGCACTTGCATAAACGGAAAAACATGAATTACTTATTTTACCCTATGGTTCCAGACTTATGGGACTCCCTGTATTAATGTCATTTTCATTATGGTGTTTCGTAGACTCAGCATTATTCGCTATATGTAAGGTATGTCCCACACTGGCCTTCTTGGGTTAATAAGAATTAACTCCTTCAAAGCGAAAGCCTGAATTCTAGGGCCGACATCAGCTGCACACTACAGACTATTAAAACTGGTAGCTGCTGAGTTCTTTTTCGGTTTCCTCTTGAGATGCCGAAGGGATTACCACCATTCACTCACTCAAGATAGGGGGAGGGGATACTTGGGAGTAATCCCCTAAACAAAAATAGTTTTGGATATCCAGTTGAGTTTATTGTGAACAAGAGTTTCGCTAGCATCTTCTAGCATTGATTAATGGGCCAGATTAGTTTCCTGTAAAAGGTTGAAAAGTTTGGGCATTTCCAGGCTGCTGAAATTTAGTAGCACTAAAAATATAAGTTTATTGCATAAAGTGATTAACACCTAGCATTGCCCCAGCTGCAAAAACCTTTGACCAGATGCTGTACGCTATATCGGAGGTTTTCTCAATGACGTAAAAATAAAGGTGCTTTCAAGGCAAAAATGACTTTGTACCAGTTTGCGACAACTCAATTTAAATGCGGACCTATTGTAGCGAGGTGAGTGGCGGCGGGCAGAACTCGCTGACCACTATTCTCATTGAGAAGCACTTTATGCAAATATGTAACGTAATTTTTGCGAGTATCGGTGATTCACTGCGCACCGGATCTGATCCACGTTTCTTCAGTGCCGCCCATTACTTTACAAATCCCGACAAATCGCAGAGGTTGTTTCGTACATACCCCCTTCTTAAAATATTATGTTAATCCCCATTACATTCATTATGAAAGGTGGCAATTTTCATCCTCAGGATTTAAAAATAAATGTAGAGTCGTGTATATACATTTAAATCATTTCAGAATGTGAACGACTATATATCAGTGGTGATTTAATTTTTGTACGGGACAGCACCCTTTCACCGTGCACCCTTTCACCGTGCACCCTTTCACCGTGCACCCTTTCACCGTGCACCCTTTCACCGTGCACCCTTTCACCGTGCACCCTTTCACCGTGCACCCTTTCACCGTGCACCCTTTCACCGTGCGACTAACTCAGCACTGTCTGAAAATATTCCTCACTTCATCAGAGGTAATGAACGGCCTCTACATTCACCAGACTTCAACCTTCCAGAGCAGTGATCCCTGGGTTCCATGAGGGGTACCGCAAGAATTTGAGGTATTGCGTAGCGGTGAATGATACGCTTCCAGAGCTAACAAGAACTAAAAGTGACCAACAGATGACTACTGAAGATCATTTTCACAGAAGGACTGTTCCTTTACTTCTACCTACCTTTGTGAAAAAGGCCAGCATTGATGGCTATGAAGTCCAAAAACCGAAACCTGTTTCTCAATGTGGATGTCCCAATGCGGATTGCACCTTCCAAAACAACCACACTATGACGACTTGATATTCAAACACCAGGTTCAGAAGAGCCATTATGACGGAATAAAAGGGGTGTGTGTGTTCATTACTGACCTACGATTTCTTGCAGAAGGTGATAATTTTGGTTGCTACATAATGATTTTGAGCCGGATACATTAGCTTTTGATACTGATACATATGGTTTTCATACGAATAAGCAAATGACTGAAAAAAATTATTGTTTTTCTAAATATGGGTTTTCGTGATGATTTACTAGAAGTCGCCGCGGAAAAATATACTAACCCAATGTGGTGACAATGAAAAAAAAAAGAACCATCGTTCGAGAGTTCTGTGGTCATCAATTAATTTCCTCAGCAGTCCCCATAGGCGTTTCTGTAATTCCAACAAGGTCCGCTACTCACGTTAACGCTCATGCAGATCGCCATGCACCGTTCAACACATTGCAGGATCCCCAACATCGCATCGAAGAATGTCGGTAGCAAATCTCAGAGAAGTGTATCCAGACCGCCGTTCTTCAATGGAAACGACGTGTCTACGCCGATTAGCTAAAATGGAGGTTGTACCCAACACGTTTTCGTTAAAATGAAACTCAACTTGATAATAATGCAGATAGTAAATTCTCCACAAACCACATCCTCGATACACTACATTAAACCATGTGCAGTAGGGTGGCCCACTTTTCAATTTTTTTTAAAAGTATGTTATCGTAGTTTTTCCCATTATTTGGCACTATACTAGCACATTGGTACCATTTTTACAAAATTGATCAATATTTAGGGGTCTCGCATCGACCTTGAAATTACGAGTTTTTTTTTTAAATGCGTACTTTTTAACTCTTTACTGAATCAAGATAAATCATTAAGTAGGGATGTTCTCTGAATCCTCTTGATGAGAGAAGTCGTTTGGTGTGCCTTCCAATGTCATACGACTAACGGTTTAAAAGTTGTGCTAGTATAGTGCCAAATAATGGGAAAAACCACGATCACCTATACTTTTCAAAAAAATCAGCAAATAGCAGACAAATAAGGAAGAAAGAAACAATAACTTAAACAATCACTTTTGCATTGTATTGACCACTATGGAAAACTGATGAGTGGGTAGTTGGGAGGTAATGAAAATGGTTCACTGAGTAGGTAGGTAGTTAATCTAACAATCATTAAATTCCTTTTATGTCAATAACTGGGTGGATGAAACCAATTGGTTGCTCACCAGAGTTATTCTCCACACTAGTATTTATATACTGTGTGGGAGGAGCGTGCTCGGTAGTGGAGATACATTACCGCTCAACCAACCGAGGAATAAACCAAGACAACGCTGGTACAAGAAGCCCCGCGAAGAGGAGAACGAAAACGAAGAACGGGGCGAGAGGACGTACCAGCAAAGTGCGCTCTCGAAAACATAACCGGAGAAGGGAGACACTCCGATAACAAAAAGTAAGTGACTAATTGAGTTTTTACACCAAAGTTAATCTCATTAAATTAAGCTGGGTCAGACAAGTTAGGCCTACATTGTGGCCTAAGACCCAGCATCAACTCATAGCTTAACAAAGGTGAAGGTAGATTGCCCTAACCTAATTCTTGTGAGGAATCCTACTGTGGACCTCAATTTATCTGCCCGCTCTGGACCATTTCCGGAATCTCTAGGCTGACCCCTCTAGGCTAGACTTGATCTACTCTATAGTTAGACTGGAGATATAAGGGGTGGGTTAATTGTGGACCAATTCATACAGAGCATTTTTCGCATTGGTGGCCCGTGTGGGGAATTTACAAACCTTAACCTTACTTAACAAAAATTGCAGAATTAGGCTAAATGGTCTAGCCTAAGCCTAACCTGAGCAAGCCTAATTAGGTCTACAACCTAGGGCCTAACTAGGAAACATTTACATTTAAGGAGTCTCATTCTCTTATAAGCTTAGACCTGAGTGACATAAGTACTTGGAGGGGATTAAACCAAATTTAAACTTGACTGTTTTGTCTGTTCTCTCTCTTCTCTGGTAATTTCTTCTTGTCCTCTATTTCATTACGATCCCCAGTTAAACAATTTTGACTTAGACATGGACAGTGCAGAATTGAAAAAGTTAAAAAAGAAAAGGGGGGCAAAGTTGGGAGCTGTTACAAAGGCTGTGAACACTTTTAACAATATTACACAACCAGGTAAGAAAAATATAGAGTGTGTAATTATTAAATTAGAAATTAAAAAGAAGGAAATAATAGCCATTAATGAGAGTATTTCAGAGTTAGTTGAATCCGAAATGGCTGAAGAACAATTGATAGACCTTTACGCTGATGATGATGATCAGGTAAGCTCAATTGAACAGCAAATAAGGGAACTACGGTCTCGGTTGACTGACTTAACACCAAAAAAACCTAATTCTGATTTTAATCAAAGTAGGGCTAACCTTCAACAAAATTTAAGTGGCATGCAAAATCCTGAGTCACAAGAATTGAGGGCTCAGTTACCCATTTTGCAAATACCAACATTTGAAGGGGACACGGTACAATTCCCATCTTTCATTGACAAATTTGAGAATTTAATAGGTAATAAACCTTATATTTCAACTGTTGAAAAGTTTAGTTACTTAACTAGTTCTCTTAAAGGCCCAGCCTATAACCTGATAGCCTATTTACCAGCCGTAGGGGATTCATATGAAGTAGCTATTGATCTTTTAAAACGTAATTACGTTAATAAAGATGTGATTATATATGAATTATCTCAACAAATTTTTGAATTTGCACCCATAAAAGATAACCTGATATGGAAAATTTTTATACAAAATTAGAAGCTATTATAGGACAACTGGTTAGCAATGAGATAGATATTAAAACTTCATCTTGGCTTATACAAAGCATAGTACTTAGGTGCCTTCCTTCGAGGGTTAAAGATAATTTAATTCTAAAGACGGGAGAAAATTATCCTAATTTAACACAAATAAGACAACACTTCCCCAATATCCTAACTAATTACAACTTGAGAGATTTTCCAACACATAAGACCCAGACTATGGATAAACCAAAGACTGTTCCCAGAGACCAACTAGCTACAGCCAAACAGACAAAACTTGATACTGTAGAATCAAATGTGACCAACTACAAAACACGAACACCTACATTACAGAACTTTAATGTAACTGCTGCCTCAACTTACACACCATATTGCAAATTTTGTGCAAGTAATGAACACAGTAGTACTGGGTGTGACAAATATTCAGATTTTAACCAAAGGGCTAAAAGATGTGAACAGTTGAACCTGTGTAAAAAGTGTACTGGCCAGGGACATTATAAGAAAGACTGTAAATCTAGGTTAAGATTCAAGTGTAAGTTTTGTAAAAGTTTACGACATGTCTCATCAATGTGTGATTCACCAAAGTGTCCAAATAATAGTACTCAAACTCAAAAGATACCTCCCCCAAACAAAGGTAATCAAGAAAATGCCACTTTCATGGGACATTCTGCTTGTTCAAACAATGTAACAAGAAACACTGAGATTCTTTTACCAACTATTACTTTGGACTTAGTGAATAGTGAGGGTAGTACCACTCCAGTGAGATGTCTTATAGACTGTTGTTCTCAACAAACATTTGTTTCAAAAAATGTAGTTAATAAATTGGGTTTGACACCAAACCCGAATGAACAAAACCTCAATATTGCGTCCTTTGTTAAGGATAACTCGGACAAAAATAGCTATAAGACAATTGACCTGGAACTACATTTAGAAAGTAAATTCAAGAAAATTGAAGCAGTTATTATTTCTAAAGTAGGACAAAACAAACTGGTTATACCCAAACTAGAACAAACCATAAATCATTTGAAAAAACACTACAAAATAGCTGATAGACATATCACTAACAACACAATAGCTAACATTGAAATGCTAATAGGGGCAGATTATATTAATCTTATTCATAAGGGCATAGTAGAGATAGGTAATGGTATAGCTATTCAGACTCCATCAGGGATAGCCCCTTTGGGTGACCTATCAGAATACAACCTAGACCTAAACCAAAACAGTGCATGACCAACAATACTATGTGCCTCAACTCAGTCCTACATAACACCTGTAAGAATAGCAACACTTTGAATAATATTATCTCAACTGAGAACATTAATTCATCATTATCAAATGAAACTTTGGATGAGGCAATTCAAACTTTATGGTTGCTAGAATCTGTGGGTATACATGACACACATCAAACTTCAGAAGATCAGTTAATGGTAGAAAGATTTGAAGACACCATTCAGTGTAAAGACAATAGTTATTTTATTGAGTTACCTTGGAAAATAAATTGTCCAACTTTAAGAGATAATCTCAAAGTAGCTAAAGGACATTTATATAAAGTAATGAAAAAACTCAAACAAGAAAATAATGTAAAAATATATAATGATGTCTTCAAAGAACAGCTACAGAAAGGCTTCATTGAAGAAGTAACAGATAACCCTTTTAAAAAAGATGGTTGTCATTATTTAACCCATAGGGGGGTTTATCGACAAGATGCCCCAACAACAAAACTCAGAGTAGTATATAATTGTAGCCTCAAAGACAGTGATAAACACAGTTTGAATGATTGCTTGATTGAGGGTCCTAATCTCATTTCTGATCTTGTGAAGATCTTACTGAGGTTCAGGTTAGACAAATATGCTGTACAAAGTGACATTTCGAAGGCATTTTTGAGAATAAATCTTAAAAATGAATATGATAAGAACCAACTTAGGTTCTTATGGTTCAAGGATCCATTTGATTTGAATAAAGGGTTCATAACCTATAGATTTAATGTTGTGTTGTTTGGAGCCAATTGCTCACCTAGCCTATTAGCATTGACAATTAAACATCATTTAAACCAGTTTAATAACTCTCTAACATTGAACTTCCTTAAGGAACATTTTTACGTAGACAATCTAATAGGCTCAACGACAACAAAATCTGAATTATCTGAAGTCTATGAACACTCTCAAAACATTATGCAACAAGGTAACTTTGAACTTAGAGAGTGGATTTCAAATAATGAGGATTTAAACAAAAAGATTTTAAAGGATAATAATGGTCTTACTGAGCCATCAGACAGAGTTAAAACTTTAGGTATGAACTGGTATTTGGATGCAACTTCTAACAGTCATGATTCAATCTGTACTAAAGGTTTTAAACTTGATGAGGAAGCAAATACTAAAAGACAAATATTATCAGAGGCTTCCAAAATTTTTGATCCTATGGGTCTATTCCTGCCTTCAACAATAAAATCAAAGATTCTCCTCCAAGAAATTTGGAGGACAAATGTTGGGTGGGATGATCCAATAACAAATGAAAATAAAAAATCTTGGAAGAAGTTAGCTACTGATTTAACAAAAGTGCAGAACATTAAAATTCAAAGGTGCTGTGGGTTTAGGGATAAGCCCCAGAGGCTTCATGTGTTTGCTGATGCAAGCACACAAGCTTATGGGTGCTGTGCGTATCTTGTAAGCCCTACAGAAAGTCATCTAATTTATGCAAAAGGGAAAGTTGCACCTCTCAAACCTACCCGAACCATACCTCAATTGGAACTATTGGCTGCTACATTAGCCATTAAAACCATTTCATTGCTTAAGGATGCTTACTATGATGTGTTCATAACTAATATCCACGTCTGGCTTGACAGTCAGATTTGTCTTGCATGGATACGGAATGATAGCATTAATAGTAAGAATATCTTTGTAAGAAATAGGCTAAAAGAAATAGCTGACGCTAATGAAAGCCTACAAGTAAACTTTCACTATGTTCCAACTAAACAGAATCCAGCAGACTTTCTGACCAGAGGTTTATCCTACAAGTTGTTGAAGTCAAACAAAACTTGGTTTATGGGACCTAAGTGGCTCTGTAATACAGACCAATGGCCTGTGGAACAAGTTAACTTGACATTAAATTTAATCTTTTCAAAAGAAAAGGTTGAACCAATCACTAATTATGAAAAGTATTCTGATTTCAACAAACTTGTTAGGGTGACAGCCTACTGTTTGAGGTTTGCTCACAACTGTTTAGCTACAATTAACAAACAGCTAAATAAAAATAATCATAATTATACAGAGGTTGCTACCCAATACTGGATAGGCCAAGCCCAACAAAAAGAGTACAATAAAGAGTTAGAATTCTTAACTAATGGGAAACAAACAAAAGAACCTGTACCATCAGTAGTTGTGGATCTAAACTTGTTCAGGGATGAGGAAGGCCTTCTAAGGTGTAAAGGGAGATTAGACAAATCAAAACTGTCATACAAAAGCAAAAATCCAATCCTTTTACCTAGATTTAGCTATTTGACAACATTAATAATAAAAAAAAACACACAATGATGTATATCATATGGGGGTACCACAGACACTAACTACATTAAGAAAAACTTATTGGATACCAAGGGAAGGATCACTGTTAAAACAGTCCTGAGTGAGTGTGTTACATGTAGGCGTATTCATGCTAGGCCCTATAGGAAACCAAATCCTCCTGCTTTGCCAGAGGAGAGAGTTACTCTCAACAGACCCTTTGAGACTGTAGGCATTGACTATACAGGAGCATTGACTGTAGGGGTGGGTGACACTGACAAAAAATGTACATTGTACTTTTACATGTGCAGCCTCACGAGCTGTTTATTTGGATGTTGTGGAGGACCTAACAGCAGAATCTTTTGTTGCTGTCTTTAAGAGATTCTGTGCACGACATTCAGTACCCAAGACAGTTTGGACTGACAATGCTACATATTTCAAAGCTGGTGAACAAGTCATCCACGACTTGTTAAGCAATGAAATCACACAATTATATATACAAAATACAAACATAAAGTGGAAGTATATTCCGGTTGCCTCTCCTTGGTATGGTTCTATCTGGGAGAGGAATATACAGACAGTAAAGAATTGCTTGAGAAAGAAAGCAATTGGCAAAAAACAGATACACTTATTTGGGTTACTCACTCTCCTGGCTGAGATTGAGAACATCATTAACAATAGACCACTCACTTATGTGAGTGACAACATTAATGACCCAGAACCATTAACTCCAAATCATTTGATTCGGGGAGAACAAGTTAGTCTCCTGCCGGACTACAATATAGACTCTTCAGAAGACCCAAACTGGACTCAACGACATGATGAGCTCCAGACTAAGTTACAACATTTAACTAGAGTTAAAGCTCATTTCATTAACAGTGGAAAACTGAGTACTTGATGGGTCTAAGGGAGAGACATAAACAAATGACTAAGAAGGATTGGTCTGACACAATTAAGGTAGGGGACCTTGTTCTCATACATGACAGTACTCCAAGACAATACTGGCCTCTGGCTAGAGTTTCAGAACTCAGACCAGGGGCAGACGGGGTAACAAGAGTGGTCAAATTAAGGACTTCAACGGGTGACACAACAAGAGACATTTCTCTTTTGTACCCTTTAGAGTCTGGACCCAAAACAATGGACTTTGGAGAACCTTCTCCACTGACAGTAACAACTGGAGACACTGAACTTCCAGTAACTATTCCTTTGACAGTAGGAGTGGTAACGCATCCTACTACAACATTGACAGACACAAGACCTCAGCGACAAACAGCATTAAAAGCGCGACTATTTTTACAACAAAAAATAGATGCTGGGGAATTGTAATTTTATCTTCTAACTTTCATTTTTCTTTTCTTATGGTAAAGACCATAGACAGTTTCATCCTATGGATGTATATTTTCTCTTCTAATTAAATGCTACACCTTCTCCATGAGAAGGTGAGGATAGGCACTGTTAATCAGATTAACAGGCATTTACAGTTAAATAGTTAGCTAGTCTACACTCAGACAAAAATTGGTGACAATGACACCAAAATTTTTATCTCCCGGGGCCCCCAGTATATGGAAAACTGATGAGTGGGTAGTTGGGAGGTAATGAAAATGGTTCACTGAGTAGGTAGGTAGTTAATCTAACAATCATTAAATTCCTTTTATGTCAATAACTGGGTGGATGAAACCAATTGGTTGCTCACCAGAGTTATTCTCCACACTAGTATTTATATACTGTGTGGGAGGAGCGTGCTCGGTAGTGGAGATACATTACCGCTCAACCAACCGAGGAATAAACCAAGACAACGCTGGTACAAGAAGCCCCGCGAAGAGGAGAACGAAAACGAAGAACGGGGCGAGAGGACGTACCAGCAAAGTGCGCTCTCGAAAACATAACCGGAGAAGGGAGACACTCCGATAACAAAAAGTAAGTGACTAATTGAGTTTTTACACCAAAGTTAATCTCTCATTAATTAAGCTGGGTCAGACAACAAGTTAGGCCTACATTGTGGCCTAAGACCCAGCATCACTCATAGCTTAACAAAGGTGAAGGTAGATTGCCCTAACCTAATTCTTGTGAGGAATCCTACTGTGGACCTCAATTTTATCTGCCCGCTCTGGACCATTTCCGGAATCTCTAGGCTGACCCCTCTAGGCTAGACTTGATCTACTCTATAGTTAGACTGGAGATATAAGGGGTGGGTTAATTGTGGACCAATTCATACAGAGCATTTTTCGCAACCACTATCACACGTCACTGGCTGCAACGTTGTCCCTCTGTGCTATGTCATCGTGGCGAGTGATGACTTCTTGAAGTCGCCGAGCTCTTTCCGGTTCTTTTCCACCACTTGCAGAAGATCCTGCGCTGTGCCTCGTCCTTTGTGACCGTGTTCGCATAGTCTTGTATCAGTTGGACTCCTCTTTCAGCGATGTCATTGGTGACCTGGAGATTAGAGATCACATCCTTCAGACGACGAAAGTCCTCGTTCTCGTCCCGCTTATCAGTTGGCAGGGTGAGCCACGAAGACCCATACATCTTCAGACCTGCAAATAAGAACCAGAGGACTCGTCGATCAGGTCGGGGAGTAGCGTCATCTCGTCGACTGAAACGTTCTCGTATGTGAAGTCTTTGGGTACAGGGAGGTGGGACAGCTTCTCTGCCATCTGTTGCTTCACAGTGCCATCCACCTTGTTGCTGCATAGAGCGAAGATGACGGTCTGAGGCCTCAGATACCAGAAGTGCCGCCTCATCACTGCCAGTGACGCTTCTGCCACCTCGCGGTCCACTGCCCTATACCTCAGAAAACGCTGGTATAGTACCAGGTCATTCAACGGCGCATCAGCTGCTACAGGGGCCGCCAACCAAGCTGGTACGTACAGAAGAGCGATAAACACCACGATCCTGTGCAGTTTGTCGACCAGTTCGGCGTCGAGCTCCAGCTGCCTACTGAACATAAGCAGTTTTGTGTAGTAGATGACCTGAAACAGAATAGGCACCATTGTAAGTAAGACAGGTTTATTGTTACCAATTACTTTGTTTGCGTTTTAATGAAGTGTTTATCTTTGAATAACATTTAAACTTATCTCTAGATTATTTTTGTTTGAAAATACTAACTTTAGCCATCCATCTTGCGTGGTGGTAGGCTCCTGGGCGCATGAGGTGAATGCCACGGCGTGGTTGTATCCCGAGTACCAGGAGCGTGATCTCTGCCATCTCGGTAATCGTCTCTGACGAAACCAGAAGCTGTGCTCAGGAAGCTGACCGCCGCGTCCCGGAGTTCTATTAGCCACGTACTCTCCTCCAAATTCTCGACCTGCAGCTTGCAGTAGGTCGAGAGATCGAGCTCGTCCATCTTCAAAATAATAAACAAGAAAATTGTGTGAGAAAACTCTGAAGTTCCGGTTTGGCTTGCTGTTTTATAAACTAGTGGAATATCATGTGTGTCCTAACTTTACTTGCACAAAACTGAACTAACCTTCTCTTCAACTGCTGAAACAAAGGATCAGTTGGTGCCGTAGTCCTTCCGAGCAGGGTGACGGCTACTGCCCCACGATAAGCTCTAGGACGTGATGACGGCATCCCAGCTGGAGTAGGTCGCCCGAGCATGTTTTCCAGCCGGACAACTGCACCCTGCACCCTCCCCGTGTTGGTGGAAGTGGTATCGAAGCAGAGTCCGATGACGCTCTTCTCACATCCCCAATCTTCGAGAGCATGTATGGTTGCCCGCGCCTGCGACAGTCCGGTGCCGTTAGCAACAGCTGGGACTGACAGCAACTTTCCTTCTGTGCAATGAGGAGCCCCGGAGATGAGAATTGCTTGGCGGTGCTCCGCCGTTCCAAGGAAGTTCTGAAACACATGCCATATATTTCAATTCATGGTTGTAAAGTAACCTATTTTGTTCACATTCAGTTCTCTTTTTAATTGACATTATGCTTCATGAATTTCATTACTAAATTGATAGCTATGAAAACTTAATCAACTGACCTTGACCATTTTGCCATCCCAGTGTACAACAGTGTGCCTCGGTGGCGTGAAGGAGTCCTACACAGCCGTCGCCACTTCACGGCGATGTGACACACTTCCCCGGCGAGCCGTTTCTTTCGAGATGCTGAACTGATTGAGGTCTGCTGGTGAATCCGCCGAACGTGTGATAGCAGCCACAATGCTTACTACCTATGTAGAGAATGGAAAGTGGAAAGGAAACTGTCAAGAATACATGTGGGTTACGGACACTTTAAAACTGACGCTATCGATGAATACTATACACAATACGCACCTGATTATGGACATGCGGAAACGATCAGCCACTTCCATGACAGCAGTGCATTAAGGATGCGGCGAGGAAGATTGACAGACACACTTGGCTCTTTCGGCAGGGGGAACGCTAGTTCTGTCTCCGACTCTCCTGACATGCCAGTATCATCATTCTCCATGGCTCATCTCCGGTTTCGTATGCACACTTTGAGGTTTGCGGCTCCTGGCGAGGACGTTTTCTTCCTTCCTGTAGCTTTCTTTTTACAGCGAAAACTTTATCGTTCCCGCTCATCGTTGCCACCCGAGGACCACGTTGATCGAGGTAGAAGTCAATGTCTTCTTTCTTGTCCTTGTCGGACAGCAGTCGATTCTTCTTTATGTCTTCGACAGCGTCAGATGCTCCGATATCCCACAGCTTGTCCACACTGTCCGAAAACTTCTGCCGTTTTCCTCCGGCGTCAGTTTTCTCGTTTTGCTCTTTGGAGTAAGTGCCACTCTTTCACAATGCCTCTAGCTTCCGTTCGCAGTTGAGCTTTGTGATTGTTTTAATGCGGGCCATGTTCCAAAACTTTAAGACGTTGTTTACGGTTTCTTTGAATGCGTCTTTCCTGCTAGCAGTGTACTGGATAACACTGAAGAAGTATTGCAAAACCTGCCGTGTTGTTGGCAATTTGCTACCACTGATGGAGGACGACGGGTTGGCCAACTAAAAAAATTTCCGAGGCCGATCTTAGAGAAGGTAGCGATGTTATTTCGCCTTTCCTTTTGATGACTCTCTATTTGTAGCTTTCAAGAGTTCTTCCAGTTATGGTTGCCATCGATTTGTCCATGACAAAGGATGAGGAACTCAGACAGAATTCAAAATGTTATGATCTGCAAAAGAAAATAGGTTAGGTACCTGCACAGGCATAGTGCATTTTCTAATTACCTATATACATTATACATTCCGCTCGGGTATGGTGACTCATTTTTTGAAAAGTATAGGTGATCGTGGTTTTTCCCATTATTTGGCACTATACTAGCACATTGGTATTACCTGTATACAGGCACAACCTTTAAACCGTTAGTCGTATGACATTGGCAGGCACACCAAACGACTTCTCTCATTAAGAGGATTCAGAAAACATCCCTACTTAATGATTTATCTTGATTCAGTAAAAAGTTAAAAGTACGCATTTTTAAAAAAAAAACTAGTAATTTCAAGGTCGATGCGAGACCCCTAAATATTGATCAATTTTTGTAAAAATGGTACCAATGTGCTAGTATGGTGCCAAATAATGGGAAAACCACGATCACCTATACTTTTTAAAAAAATTGAAAAGTGGCCACCGTAAATTGTGCAGTTCTATAATGTTTAGAATAGATTTGCATCATCAGGCTTTAAATGATACCTATTCTGAATTTAGTTTTGGATCAGTCAAGTTACAGTATATTAAACCTAGATTTATTTATTAATAATAATAGTAATTAATTAATTAATTACCTTACTTTGGTTAGCTTCCGCCCGAATTGTTCATTCTGACGAAGGTCAAGCTTTTCATTCCACCTTAGACCTACAGTTTAACGTGAAATCCGAACCACGCCCCATCAGCAGCACAGCGTCTTAACCACTAGGCCACCTAGGGTACCCATTTATGTACCAACCACTTTCTTTATTGTGTGGAAGGATGAACAGCTGTGTTTTGCTGCGCGCCGGCTGCCGTCGGGTCTCGAACCAGGGGCCGATGGATTCGTAGTCAGCGACGCTAACCACTACACCACCGAGGCGCGTGCTAATTAATATTATTTATATATACACACACCTCGTTGAAGTTCCGTGTGTGCGTCTCTTCACACGAAGGTCAAGCTGGTGGCCCTCCAGGCCTGGCTTGATGGAGGAGCGAGTTACTCTCTTGCAATTTCCACCGCACATAGCCAGGTACACCCGGCCCATCTGGTACCGTCCTGAGTTAGGCATCTAATCTTCTTTTGAAGAGTTCAATTTTCACCATGTAACGTTTCTGAGGTCCTTTGGAATCTGGCTAAAAAGTCCTGGGGTTCCCTGACAACCAAGCTATTTTCCTTCAGTCTTGAGGGTGTCCTTTGTTGGGCCTTTAATTTGGGAACAGCCCCGGAGCACTACACATTGTGCCTTTCCTATTTTCCAGCGTTGTCTGGATAGTAATTGGGTTTAGTTTGAGGTTTGGTGCCAGTTTTTTGATTATTTTCCATATGTAGATTATGGTGTACAACTCTCTTCTTTCCAGGGAGTATAGATTTAGTTTACATATTTTGCCAGTAGTTGAGTTCTTTGCAGCCATCAATCTTAGCTGTGAAGTGTGTGTGCGTTTCTTCTAGTTTATTAGTTGTTTCTTTCTTTTTATATGAGGACTTCAAGACAGCAGTATTCAAGTTTTGGTATAATCAGTGTTTTTAGCAGAGGAATCATTACTGTCTTGTCCCTTCTTTTAAAGGTTCTTAGTACCTGTCCCACGACTATTTTTGCTTTGTTTGTCGCTATCTGATTTTGCCTCAAATTTCGCATCATCGGTCATTATAACTTCCAAATCTATCGCTTTCGTGCTTCTCTGAATTTCCTGTCGATCTGGAGCATAATATGCAATCTGTTTAAGTTCCTCATTTCTACCATATCTCAAGAGCTGAAATTTCTTGGTATTAAATGTCATGTTGTTGTTGTCTGACCATTTGTATATTTTGTTCGTGTTCCTCTGCAAAGCCTCCACCTCATTTGCATTGCTTATTTTTTTGCTGGTCTTTGTATCATCTGCAAAGGGTGTTACTATACTGTTGCTGTTTACTCCACTGTCTATGTCGGTTAGCATGATAATGAACAGGAGTGGGACCAATACTGTACCTTGTGGTACTGAGCTGCGTACTTCTGATTCTGCTGATGATATACCTTGAATTTTGACGACCTGTAGACGTTCTCTGGTGAAGTTGTAATCCGTTTTCCCACTTTGCCTGTCATTCCTATATATTTTATTTTATGTGCTATTATACCATAACATCATTTGTTATGGAAAAACTATATATGCTTACAACATGGTATCGTATATGATACCTTTATTTCTTAAATAAATACAAATTATTAATTCATTGAATTAAACATCTACAAAATTGTCTCGGAATTGGCGACATAGCCTATTGGGAATGAAAATAATTGCCATACATAGAACCTCATATGTACTAGTAGGCGTTGGGCCTGCATGACAACAAGAAAAAAAAATTATTTTGTATCAAAATTTTCCACAACTGACTCATGAAAGTTACTTCGAGAGAAGAGTCAAAGAACTTTGTAAAATCAACGAACTTTTTAAAATCAGTCCATTCCTAACGAGGAAGATTTTTATTTTGCGACACTCGGAGCTGTTTATATTAAGCAATGCTTTTAAGCAAGGAAGGTGTACTTAATCTTCCTATAAGTTCTGAGTGAATAACAATATAAACCTAATAACTCAAAAGGATAGACCTATACCTTGAGGAATTTAAATATAGTGATTGCCTATATTAATTAAATCAAATCAACTCGTTGTGTAACTCCATCGTATAGCGGCCCTACATCGAAAAAGATCGTCGCGCCCTACAACCAGAAGCGAAACCCAACGAAATAATAAGGTAAGGTAATTTATTTCTTTACCATTAGGCATCACTAAAATATCGAGGACAAATAAATTTAACCTTAACCAATAAAAACACTACTTAACGAGGTCCTTTGAAGACCTCCACATACATAACTCTAACGAAAAAACGTAAGGTTTTTGTCGTTAACTCTCCACTAAAATCTGCTGGAAATTTCCAACGGATGAGAGGCATCAGGCAATCAACCCATAGCCCCCTATAGTTTTTTTATATTTGTCGAAAGCTTTAGCAAATTCTGTGTATGTCACATCGTAGTTTTCATTGCCTTCCAGTGCATCTGGGGGTGTTGTTATAGTGCTCTAGAAGTTGTGATAGGCATAATCTTCCTGATCGGAATCCGTGCTGATTTTCGTTGAATCTTTCCAGTGTCTCAAAGAAGTCATAGATTTTCTCTCTGACTATTCTTTCAAATGTTTTGGTGAGGTGGTACGTCACTGACACTGGTCTATAGTTCTTTGCCTGAGCTCTGTCCCCTCTTTATATATATAGGGACAATGTTCGCTCTTTTCAAGATGCTCGGTATTTCCCCAGTGTCTTGGGATCTTCTCCATATCCAGTATAAGGGTGTAGCTATTTCATTTTTACAGTTTTTAATCAATAGTGCGTTCCATTTGTCCGAACCTGCAGCTGAATGTGATTTCATTTGTCCTATGGCTTTCGCTACATCTTCTGGGGTAAAATCAAAATGTGTTGTACAATCTCCTTGCAATTTCTCTTCAAAGAATGCATCTACGTCAGGTACTGAAGACTGATTCATACTGGGCTCTCAATATTTCAGATACTTCTTTTAGATCGTTGGTTAGTTCATTATTTCCTTTATTTTTATATCAGCAATGAAGTTCGTATTATTCGTGAATACCAGAGCTAGGCAGTTATTTTTTCTGGTATTTTCTCTTATCTCTTATCTTATCAACATTTTTGCTTGCTCCTTGTCTTCTCTTGTGGCCCCCTTTGTCCTGCACACACACACACACACACACACACATATATATATATATATATATATATATATATATATATATATATATATATATGTTAGAAGAAAAATCATACTCTCGTTAAATGTTGATAGAAATTGAATTATTTGATATTTTAGTCCGAAAACTTGTTTGTGTATAGATAAATACATGTTTTATTGTGTAGAAGTTTTATTAAAATTAAATGACAAATGTTGATTTTATAGCCTTTTTAAAATGTACCCTTTTTTTTATGGCACACCCGTTATTCCTATCCACCTTTTTGTATTTTATAAATGGGAAATTAAAGTCTCCGCAGAGCATTATATTGAGGAATGGAGAGTGTATGGCCTTTATTAGGTTTCTGATATCATCAATGGCATCTGAGAATTTTTCGGTTGGAATGTTTGGAGGTATGTAGATGACTATCAGTATCACGTTTAGTTTTTCTGTTTTCACTGCTAGGAGTTCCACAAAACGGTTTGATTTACTTATTACTGTCGCTGTCATATAACCTTCATGTACATATCTAGCACAGCCACCTTTACGTCTTGCTTTTCAATCAGCTCTTAGTAAGTTGAAACCCTCTATATTTATCTCTTTCTTATCAATACAATGTTCGCAGTTTTCACAATTTCCTTAGCAATCTTTAAGATGAGCTTCTGTGAGGCATGCGATGTTCGCCCTTGTTTCGTCCATAAATCCTTTCAGGTACGAAACTTTGTTGAGTGAGTGGTTTGGTTTTATTCCTTGAACATATATTAACTTGGACAATATTTATGTTCTTTGTTTTTCGTTGCCCCTTGTGCATTTCCAGTTTGTTTTCCTTCGGTATCGCTTGTTTAGTTGCCTTATGGTCCTCCGAGGGAGATCCGTTTCCGCCTATCTGTTCTGGTAGCGGTTTGGCTCCCTTTTTCCCAGCTGTGCCGACTGCATGCGTTGTATGGCATTTAGCAGCCGTATTGTGTCTGCGATGTTGAAAAAATTTTGTTCGCTTTTTGTGTTCCTATTATTTATCGTTCCTATTTTTATTGTTATTCCCATTGTCCTTTAAACTCTGCCCTTTGTCCTTTGGGTTCGTCGGGAGGTGTTGATAGTAGCATTGTTCCCCATATTTGTAGGTTCCATATTTTGCGTAAGTCCTGCAAATGTCCGGGTGGTAGAATCTGCATCTGTCTCCAAATTTACGATGACCATTATTTTAGAAGAAATTGCATATTGGGGTATGTTCATATATATATTGTTCTTTCTCATATCTACATTTATCTTTTGCATAATATCTGCATATAATTCCTTCCACATATTTACTCTGGGCCTTTGTTTTTTGCTCCTTTTTGGGGAACAGTTTGTTTTCTTGATTGCACGCTTGTCTTTTTGTATTAGTGCTATTTGTGCTAATGTCCTTCGTTGCCCTTATTCTATCTGTTGCCTGTATGGTTTCTACCTCGTTGTGTGACGGTATTTGATTTATTTCCACTTCGCTTTTCTTCGTTTCTTCTGTTTTTCTCTGTTCTTTATTCACACTTTCTTCTTTTACTTTCTCCTCAGTCTCTTTCTGCTTTAAATAGCGTAAGAGTTTATTTCGGTCATTGCTTTAAATATCGTAAGAGTTTATTTCGGTCATGCAGTTTTCGCAGAAAAAACTTTATCCCATTGAGTTGCTTTGCGTTCGTTATGAGAGAGATTTCATAATTTTCCCATTTCAGTAGGCTGACCATATTTCCTTGAGACAAAAACGGGACATTGGGATGGCAAAAAAGGGACGGGGTTATGTAATATTCTGTATTCATGAAAAAGTAAGTACATAAACCGGGACAAAATTGACATTTTTATTAAAACGACGGGACGGCCAGGAAATATAAAACAAACGGTACTGTCCCGTTAAAAACGGTACGTATGGTCAGCCTACATTTCAGGCATTTGAAATCGAGAAGCGACTGGCAGAGATCGCATCTCATCGCCTTTCCCTCATCTGTTGCATTGTTACAGACACCACAGAGTTGCAGGAATTTATTTACCATTGCCATGTTACTAATAGAAGGTAGCCGCTGGTGCACAAAATTGAATCAAAAGGGTATTATGGGAAATATTGGGTGGGGGTTGACTCAAACTGGGTGAGGGAAAGTATTCTCCGTTACTTCGGGGGGTTGGGGATGTGGCACGCTGTATACTTTCACTGATTGGTGCTCGCAAGTGTAGCCGCGGAGGATAATTGTGGGGTAGTTGTAAGAATTTCAGCCTCGCGATGGGCAGTTAATTTCCTTCACAAAGAAACACTCGGAAAAGTGCTGTATAGATTAATTTGCTTCATTTTTATTTACTTTTTTTTACATATGCCGCGATTTTTAGTACTTAAAGAAAAATACCACTGTGCACTATGAATTCACTCAAATATTGGCACCGCTTAAAACTGATTAACTGCATGATTTTTACTGTAATACCGCTTTTATTTGGACTTCGATCGAAACACGTGTAACCGTCACACCGGAAAAAGGACCATATGTACCTTTGGTAACCTTTGGTAAGCTTCCGCCCGAATTGTTCATTATGACGAAGGTCAAGCTTTTCACTCCACCTTAGACCTACAGTTTAACGTGGAATCCGAACCACGCCCCACCAGCAGCCCAGCGTCTTAACTACTAGGCCACCCAGGGTACCTATTTATCTACCAACCACTTTCTTTGTGTGGAAGGATGAACAGCTGGGTTTTGCTGCGCGCCGGCTGCCGTCACCGGGTCTCGAACCCGGGGCCGATGGATTCATAGTCAGCTACGCTAACCACCACACCACCGAGGCGTATATATATATATATATATTTTTTTTTTTTTTAGTTCAGGAAGAACCGATTCGCCTCTATTTAAAGGGCATATCTCAGCGGAAAAACAAAGAAAAAGTGAGAGGAAAGACAGAGGAAAAAGAAAGGGTGGAGGGGACAGTCGAAGTGGAAAAAGACCAAGGATGACAAGGACTGCAGGGTCGAGCCCCATCATCCTTGGGTGCTAGGGCCGGGAGGGCGCACGTGAAACCTCCAGGAACAAGCACGTACAAACGAGCACTCAAGAGCACGAGCTTAGAACCCCCTTGCGGGGATATATATATATATATATATATATATATATATATATATATATTCCTTTTGCTGGTGTGACGGTTACGTGCTTCGATCGAAGTCCAAATAAAAGCGGTATTACAGTAATATATATATAATATATATATATATATATATATATATATATAATGTAAAGAACGCCGCTTGTGTAGAAGAGCGTTCCGCACAAGATGAGGAGGGAGAACGAACAAATGAAAAATGAGGTACCTCCCGGGAATCGAACCCGGGATCATCCGATTGCCGGTCAGATATGCTATCCCCAACACCAAGGACCTCGATCAATCAGAAGTCGTAATTCTCCTACATACGAGCAGAAACCAATGCCCTGAGGGGGCACCTTCGCATGCCGTACATATATACATTACGTAGGAGAATTACGACTTCTTATTGATTGAGGTCCTTGGTGTAGTAGATAGCATATCTGACCGGCAATCGGATGATCCCGGGTTCGATTCCCGGGAGGTACCTCATTTTTCATTTGTTCGTTCTCTCTCCTCATCTTGTGCGGAACGTTCTTCTACACAAGCGTCGTTCTTTACATTAAATATACTGTGTTGTTTGCAGTTAAAAAAAAAAAAAATATATATATATATATATATATATATATATATATATATATATATATATATAGGGTGTCCCATAAGTCCGGCATCATAGGAGAAATTCATATTTTTCTATTTCTACAAACCATAATTTATATTTTTCCCTTTTTACAGGCCATAATGTCTATGCTCGGGATACCAATTTCCGGTCCACCATTCTGTTCAGTGACGAGGTTGTATTTTATGGAAATGGTGAGGTAAATCGACAGAACACCCGCTACTGGTCTCAAAACAACCCTCACTGGTATACCTCTTCAAAGGAACAAGCTGCATCTCGGGTGATGGTATGGTGTGGCATTTGGAAGGATCGCATCATAGGCCCGCTCTTTTTCGATGAACATGTCACTGGAGGCACCTACCTACGTATGCTCAAGGAAGAAGCATTTCCCACTGTCTTGAACGAAGAAGGAAATTTCCCAACATGGTTCCAGCAAGACGGCGCTCCTGCACATTACAGCACCCAAGTAAGGGAATACCTGTACCAACAATTCCCTGGTCATTGGATAGAACGTCGAGGGCCTGTGGAATGGCCAGCTAGAAGCCGGATCTCACGCCACTAGATTTTTATCTCTGGGGTCACTTGAAAGCGCTGGTATAACAGAGAAAATTAGGAGTGTTGAACATTTGCGGCAGCGCATTATTGGGGCATGTAACACCATTACTCCTGACATCATTCACTGTGTGCTTGCTGACTGGGTATCACGTCTGAATTTGTGTATTGAAAACAATGGTGGACATATTGAGCACGTTCTGTAAATAAAAGCTTTTGTTTTGCCTTTTTTAATTATTTTTCCTATGATGTCGGACTTATGGGACACCCTATATATATATATATATATATCCCCGCAAGGGGGTTCTAAGCTCGTACTCTTGAGTGCTCTTTGTGCTCGTTTGTACGTGCTTGTTCCTGGAGGCTTCACGTGCGCCCTCCCGGCCCTAGCACCCAAGGATGATGGGGCTCGACCCTGCAGTCCTTGTCATCCTTTGGTCTTTTTCCACTTCGACTGTCCCCTCTACCCTTTCTTTTTCCTCTGTCTTTCCTCTCACTTTTTCTTTGTTTTTCCGCCGAGATATGCCCTTTTAAATAGAGGCGAATCGGTTCTTCCCGAACTTTAAAAAAAAAAAAAAAAAAAAAAAAAAAAAAATATATATATATAATTAATTTGCTCCAACATTGTCGTCGGTGGCCATTGAAGTTACAGTACTGTAGCTACTACAAGTGGTGCTATATTTTTTTAAATTTGTAATCACTTAAATTTACATTAATTAATGTAGGTAGGGTGGGGGAGAATGCTCTCTTTTTATTTTTGTAGACGATGATTATTTTTTAAATTTCACCCGCGTTACATTTTTAATTAAAAAACTCGAAATTAAATTACTACTACTACATGCTACTTCAGGTCTTTACACACCCAGTTTTTGGTTTTAGGTTTGGTTAATCTAACCTAACCTAAACTGAACCTCAAAAAACATCTGCAAGAAAGTAGTAGCAGATTTGCAATAGTCTCTAAATTACACAAAATATAACACTGAATACGAGAGAACGCTACTGTTAGTAATACATTTATATGTATGCAGTGAGTGACAAAAGTTTTGACCTTTCGAAAATTGTAAAATATGTGGATCCCATTTCTTTATGGGGGAAATTCTTGTTCTCCCCGAAAAAGAGATGTTATATTCCAACAGCTGAAAGTTTCCAGAACGGCATTGCAAAACATCATTGTTTGAGGTTCAAGAAATTGATTGAAAGAGACGAGGGAGTTGTGAAAAAAATTCGCTTTAAAGATGATTGACGACACTCGTTCACTCCATTACAACCAAATTAGAAGAATTGACTGGATTTTTTTGTCACTGCGCACACTCGTATCGCCTTTCCCTCATCTGTTGCATTGTTACAGAAACCACAAAGTTGCAGGAATTTGTTTACCATTGCTACATTACTAATAGAAGGTAGCAGCTGCTGTACAAAATTGACTTAGAGGTATTAATTGGTGAAGTAAAGCTTTCATAGCCGAATTGCAACGACAAACCAGCCATTTCAAGCAAATCGTTGTAATGACTAAAATAAAGAAAAAACTACATTTGAGTGGACGAATCCAATTTTAATCGATTGGAGTGATGGTCCGACGTGACAAAATGTGACAAATATGTGACAAAATGAAAAATTGTGTGCCACAATGTGACAAATAATATTAAAACTTGTACTGATTATGTCAGCATCAAATTGTGAGCTCACTGCCTCATAAGAGACCTTTATTCACTCATTGATATTTTGTGTTAATATATTTTTATATAGTGTAACTATACCAAAGAGGAGGAGGAAGCTGTTATAACAAAGTGCTTCGATTATCATCATCGTCATCGTCGTTGTCGTCGTCCAATAAACACTGTTGTGAAGATATTTTTGAAAACGTAAATAAGTCGGGTTCAGGTCGAATCCATCGCGTTAAGAGGCATTATGAGCTCCATACAGCGTGTCACCTCCTTGAGAAAAAATCTTATTGCTTGCTGTTCCGCAGCTTTTGGGCGGTCATTGTGTATTTAAGCAGGACGACCCGAAACATTTATACGTAAAATCCTGGATACAAGAAAATATACCAGAATTCTTCCCCTGGCCATTTTAGATGCCGGCCTTAAACCCTATTAATATAAACATCTGTGGGAAGATATGAAAAGAGCAGTGGTTGAGATGTGGTTGTGCCCCACGTGGCATGATCAACGTCGAGCAACTCAAAGGTGTTTATGAGGCAAGTTATGAAAAATAAGTGGCAAACTCTTGAATTCACCGTAAGAACAACGGGTGATCACTCACGAAATACTTTCATTCCCATAAGGCACAAGTGCACGGGGATAGATACAGGGACTTCCCACTAATATTCCTTGCCGGAAAGAGATTTTCTCTACTCTCGTGGTGGAACAACACCATGAAGTATAAACGACTCGATATATTACTTGCTGCATGAACATCTTTCACGGCGGGAGACCGAAGATGTCAACTCTTTGAATGTTGCCGAGTTTCAGAACATACACATGGCAGACATCGAGTTATGTATGCATAACGTGTGTGGATCTAGTTATATATTCTCCTCTTTCCTGTAAAATTTTCGTGGCTACTTTTCCAGGGTCAAAGCATTTTTTCAACTTTTTTCCGTACTCCCCTCTGGCGGGGAGGGAGTGGAGGGTGGTGAGAGAGCTTTATGCTTTTCTATCCAGTTTTCTACTACTACAATAGTTAAAAAAAAATGTAGTTTAATATGTAGCTGGTTCCTTCTTGGTGCTACTTGTATTTGCCGGGAAGAATGAAGGATACGAGAGGCAGGCTATCTCTTTGTTGGGTATCTCTTCTATGGGCCTCTCGTGTCCTCTTCTCTCCCTGTCGTTTGGGAGGTTAGCATCTTGAAGGAAAAGCCGGTCGTTTTCAGAGTTTATTGAGTTCTTGGTTGGCTGGGGTTATTTTACAGAAGATTTTGTTATTGTATATACAGCTGAATTAATTAAATATATATATATATATATATATACTGTATATAAATTTATGTACAATACTTATTTGTAAAGATTATATATGATTCTTAAAATTACACAATGATAAAATATATACAATTTGGTACGCGCAAAATTGGTTTGTCGGTAACTAATATAAAAATAATATAAATGCGGAAAATTAACTGCGCGGTCCCACACTACTGCCCACCCCGAGAAGCGGAGCACGTATATCAAAAGTAGAAATATTCGGGTCTTGATTTGAATCGGATCCTTCGTCCAGCTCGCGTTGATCCTCGGTCGGCCTCGTTTCTGGTTGTTGCGTTGTCCTGCGCGCCCGTCCTGAGGTCTGTATTTGCTACCTCCGAGGTGCGTCCTCCATCGTCCTTTTTCCTTGCGTGCTTTTTCTCCGATCCGATGTCGTCCGATTGTGCGCCCGGTACCTGTGTGGGACCTGAAACTATATACGCCGGTTTTAAACGATTAATTGAAATGGCTTCTGATGATCCGTTAGTTTTTTCTATTACGAAGTACTTATCGTGGCGTTCGAGAACACGGAAAGGTCCTTGATATGGTGCCTCGAATGGTTTTCGAACGCGGTCGATGCGTACCCATACGTGGCTTGATTTGTGGAGTTCCGATAGAATGAATGATTTGGGGGCTGAGTGAATGTTTCCTTGAGAGAGTTGGGCGAAATCGATTTGCGTCATTTCTTGGCTAATTCGGAGATGAATTTTGAATTGGATTTTGACGACGAATTGGCGATCATTGGCCTCGGGCATAATAGGGTGGTTCCGGTGACGGTGGTGAACGGTGAATAACCCGATTCGTTGGGGAGACTGCGTAAACCAAGGAGAACTATGGGTAAAGCGGGGAGCCAATCTTGTTTTCGAGCGATGATTGCTGTCTTGATGGTGCGATGAGATCTTTCAATTATTCCGTTGGTCTGAGGGCGATACGACAAAGTTCTTAGTCGGTGAAATCCGATGAGAGCTGAGAGTTCCCTAAAGAGTTCGGATTCGAATTGGGATCCGCGGTCCGTTATGACTTGCAGTGGTACACCAAATCTTGAAATCCATACATCGAGAAATGCGTGTGCTATTGATGTGGCTGTAGTATCAATCAGAGGATATGCTTCTATCCATCTTGTGGCACGATCGATGCAGGTTAGGAGATATCTATATGGGGAAGGATATGTTTGACCGGGCAAAGTGGTTGGCGGTAAGGGACCGACGATGTCGATATGTACCGTTTCAAATCTTGAACTTGGTAAATCGAAGGGGGTTATTTCTGATTTTGTATGGCGAGAAATTTTTGAGGATTGACATGATTCACAATTTCGGGACCAAGTTCGAATATCCTTATTCATTGAGGGCCAAAAGTATCTTGATTTAATGATACGAAGTGATTGCTTGATGCCTGGATGAGAAATATTATGAAATTGATTGAAGATGGAAGATCGATGCTGCTTGGGAACAAAAGGACGGGGATATGGCGTGGATGTATCGCAATATAAAGTTGTATTTTCTGGAAACGGGAACGGCTTGAGACGTGGGAGAAATTCTTGCGTTTCTTGATCTTTTTGTTGAGATTCCGCGATTGCTGATAAATCGAAAGCGTCGATATGTACTGCGTTTACGTTGCGTGAAAGGCAGTCCGCTACGACGTTTTCGGATCCACAGATATGTATTACATCGCATACGTATTCCGTGATGGCAGACCAATGACGTTGTTGTCGGTCTGTCTTGGCTCGTAAGGGACTCTTGTAGGCAGAAACCATCGGTTTGTGATCCGTGAAGAGTATTACTTGACGACCTTCTAAAAATTGACGGAAATGCAGGACGGCTAGGTATGCTGCGAGTAATTCTCTATCGTATGCGGCGTACGCTTGCTGAGTTGTAGTTAATTTCTTGGAAAAGAAGGCGATGGGAACTGGTGTGCTGTCGATTATTTGATGAAGAACTGCTCCAGCTGCTATTTGTGAGCAGTCCGTAACTAAATGAAGGATTGAGCTTGATGGAAGAGGATGACAAAGCGTAACGGCGTTCCGTAGTGCATCCTTGACATCTTGAAAGGCTTGAATTGCTTCGTCGTTCCACTGTAGACTTTTGCTTTTGACTTGAGTTCTGACGATTTCACTTAAAGGTGAGACTAAATCGGCGTAACGGGGTATCATATGGCGATAGAATCCCGTCATTCCTAGGAATCTTCTGAGGCTTTGGTAATCTTGCGGTTGGGGAATATCTTGAATTTCGGAGACTTTGTTTACAGGAGGACGAATGCCTGCTGGGGAAACTTCATGACCCAGAAATTCAATTTTGGATTGCTGAAATATGCATTTTTCTAAGGAAATTCTTAAATTGTGTTCTTGAAGGATCTTGAATACGCGTTCTAAGTCTTTCAAATGGTCAACTGCGTTATTTGAATGGACTAAAATATCGTCGAGATACACAAATACGCAGTCAACTCCTCTGAAAATTGTATCCATGAAGCGTTGAAATGTTGCAGGGGCGTTTCTTAAACCAAATGGCATGTATAAATACTGAAATAAACCAAATGGAGTTGTTATAGCCGTTTTCTCGATATCTTCTGGGTGGACTGGAATTTGGTGATATGCTCTGACTAGATCGATTTTGCTAAAGCATGATTTTCCGTGCAGAGATGTTGACAGACTTCTTATATGAGGAAGTGGATATCTGTCCGGTTTCGTGACAGCGTTTAGGCTTCTATAATCACCACACGCCCGCCATTCGCCTGGTATCTTCTTCGGAACGAGGTGTAACGGTGAGGCCCATGGTGATTTTGAGGGTTCTATAATTCCATCTTGAAGTAAGTTGTTGAAAGTAGCCTTAGCTGAGGATAATTTATCGGGTGGAAGACGTCGAGGGCTTGCAAACACTGGTGGTGCGCTGCCAGTGTCGATGGTATGCTTGACAGTGTTGGTGGAAACTTTCTGCGGTTGAGCTGGTTTCAGTAGTGAGGAGTACTTGTCAAGCAGGTTCCTGATTTCTTGAGGTAATTTGTCGGTAGGGTTAATATTGATGAGGTGAAGGTCTTTGGATTGCACAGGTTTAGTAGTGGCTTGAAGAGTTGTTGCTCTATCCTTCAAAATGCCATGCTTGCAGTCCACAAGGATGTCATAATGGGATAGAAAATCGGCGCCGAGAAGTGGACTGGAGACTTGGGCGACGACGAATGGCCACCTGAATATTCTTCGTAATTTAGGAATTGATATGTCCAGTGTTACTTCTCCGAATATTTCGAGCGGCTGACCGTTTGCGGTGGAAATCTTTACTGCGGTTGGGTGGAGTTGACAATCATTGACACAAGTTGGTGGTAAAATTGAGATGCTCGCTCCTGTGTCAATGATAAAATTGACCTTCAGACTGGCGATGCGAGCTGCGACTGAGATCAGCGGCAGGCCGGACGTCGCGTTAATCACAGCCTGCTTATCTAGTTTTCCGACGTTTCTCTTGATGGTGAGGAAGATCTTGAATTTGGGCGTGACGAGGGGAGCAGCTTGGCGTCATCTTTATTTGGCCACTTGCACCATGGCCTGCAGGTCCTTGCTTGGGGGCCATAATAAAGGTGCGCGCGGCACACCACCGGCCGCTGATTCTCGCTGAAGGGTTTTAGGCCGATGGGGATATTCGTTCTTGGGCTTGTATTGGCTCGAGTTGACGTTGGCGCCGCGTAGCAGCTTTGTTGAGCGAACGGTATTAACTCATCTCGGCTAGTTTGCCGAGTTGAGTTAGCGTCAGCTCCTTTTGTGCTGCTACGACGGGCGCTATTGAGGATGGGAGCGCCTGGATGAATTTATGCTTCACCAAATCATCGCTGACGCCCACCTTCAGTGCCGTTTGGTGGATATCTTGAAGGAATTGGGAGGGCTTTCCAGTGAGAGGAGTGTTGGAGATGAGTCGTTCGAAGAGTTCTGGCTTCGTCTTTTCGTAATGACTCACGATTTCTTCTTTTAAATCGGTGTACGACTTGTTGGAGAGAGTTGCTGCTGAAATTCGTGAGACGACTTCGGGGGGTAACGAGGCTAGAACATGGAAAAATTTGGTCTCTTCGGATGTTATTCTGGAAATGTGGAATTGTGCCTCCATGATGGAGAACCATCCTGCGGCCGACGCTTCAGAGAACGTGGGTGGCTTGATGGTGACATGGTGCACTCCTGATTCAACAGATTCCATCTTGCGGGAATGTAATTCGGGTCTGCTGCTGCTTTGGTTCCGACCGGCTACTACGGGTGGGCGGCGAAGAGGCGTGGCTTCGGTTTGTTCCGCCCGGCGACTGAAGGATGCTGCTTCCGCTGGCTGCTTCGGGTCACTCCGGGGTCACCAATTGTAGCTGGTTCCTTCTTGGTGCTACTTGTAGTTGCCGGGAAGAATGAAGGATACGAGAGGCAAGCTATCGCTTTGTTGGGTATCTCTTTTAGGGGCCTCTCGTGTCCTCTTCTCTCCCTGTCGTTTGGGGGTTGGCGTCTTGAAGGAAAAGCCGGTCGTTTTCAGAGTTTATTGAGTTCTTGGTTGGCTGAGGTTATTTTACAGAAGATTTTGTTATTTATATACAGCTGAATTAATGAAATATATATATATAAATTTATGTACAATACTTATTTATAAAGATTATATATGATTCTTAAAATTACACAATGATAAAATATATACAATTTGGTACGCGTAAAATTGGTTTGTCGGTAACTAATATAAAAATAATATAAATGCGGAAAATTAACTGCGCGGCCCCACAAATAACAGGAACCTCCTCGAGTGGACGCACACATTTTGAGTGTCCAGTGTCAGTGATTGTAAAAACTTGTTTTTAAGTTAAATTAACTCGGCAGTAAACTAATATATTTACAGTAGTGTTCTGTGCCTTTATACATAATTTAACAAACTGTGTACCTTGCTTCAGTATTTAATTATAGTTAAATTCACTTTATTAAACGAAGTTATAGTCTAGGACTCTAGGTGACCAGCGTGGTTCTATAAAGGTCATTTTCCCCGTTTCTTGTGAAATATCTTCGAGGTGTTTATCCCTTCCGAGGTGAGTAAGCCAGACAGCGTTAAAGTACAACGTGGTTCCATAAGGCTTATTTTGCCCTGATGGCAAATATTTTACTTAAGTATTGTTAACTGCAATAAAAAGAATATGACAGGGACAGGCAAACTGAAAACCGAATGTTTTAACTGTAAAGTTCAGCACTGGTGTGTTGGCTTTCCTGAAGTAATTTCAACGACACTAAAATTTTGAGTGTATGTTTGTTCTGTATGCAGTACTAAGAAATAACTATGAAAAAGAAGTTAGAGCTAAAGGAAATTCTAAAAAAAATCTTGAAGCTCAGGTTGTGGCACTGAAAATCCAAACTAGTGGAAAAAGCCAGTGATAACCCAACATCGGATATAAACTCCAAGGCTGAACGTTTAGAATAGAACAAGGCATGGCCCGTTTAGAAACCACAGTGAGTAGTCCGCAAAATAGGACAAAGGAAAAAGAATTCAAGGTAGTCAAAAATAAAAGACCCTCAAAACCATTTTAATTCTCTGGTTAGAAAATCAAGTGGGCTTTTTCGGAACTAATCGCACGACCAAGAGAAAACTTAAATGTTTTTCAGGTGTCTCAAGGCAAATAATTAATCGGAAATTAGACAACATTACCGTCAAGAGTAAAAGTTGCCTCATCATTGTACATGTTGGTAGCAATGACATTTTTCAGAGAGGGACAGGAAGGCAAACTGAGGCCATTGTAAACAGGTTTAAAAGCCTAACGGATAACATTGAAAAAAATACTGACATGCGAATGGTTGTAGGAATTCCCCAACAAGAGTGCATGCTAGTGGGTGTACCTTAAATAAAGCTCTTAGTATAAACAACAGAGTAAAGCGCATTTGCGTGAGTAAAGCAGGGGCGGCTCAAGGCCGCAGTAGCAGAGTCATTAGGAAATAGTAACCATTGGATCATACGTTTTAAGATAGAATTAAATGGGGATCTAGTCAACAATGACCATCTAGTCCCTCGCTTCTCAAAGGGTGACTATAGTAGATTTAGGGAGTTATTCGGTTCAGTAAAGTGGGATAATGAATTTGCCAATAAAAATGCTATTGAGATGTCTAGATTCAAAGAAATTTTAGAGGATGTACAATAGGGTGGTTAAAAAAAACAAAAGTTTGAAATTTATAGGTGATGGTATTTTTTCCCATTATATAAGTCAATAGAAGGCCATTGATACCATTTTGATCAAAATCAAACTTTGTTTAGGGGTTCCTCATTGAGGTTGAATTTCTTGCATTTAAGGAAGTTAAATTTTTCCTTAATTATGAACTTAATTATGATATTTCTATTGAAGTTTACTTGATTTTATTTATTCTTGATATAAAAATGCAATTATGAACTGTAATAGCTTGGGGTTAGTGACCCCGTTAAGTTACTAGGTTTCTAAACAAACAAACAAAGGCACTTACCGGTGCGTTGAATTAGATATTCTTTAGGGCCTACCATAGATTTCCTGCGTCCCACAAAGCAGTCTACCTAAACTCTTTAACTTTACTAATTTAGAAGCTATAGACGTTACCCTTAACTATTATTATTTACTGATAACTTTCTACCCCATTTGTCACCTTAGAAACATCACCAAATTAAACTTAGCATCAACGATTTAGTCAGATATGAATAACCATGCTCTAGTCCAGCCAAAAACCAACGAACAGCCCGCGTTGCTCTGTTTATCCCTTCGTGTTGCCATTCAGCTTTCTTTTAGTGATTTTTCCCTTTAGTGACTTAAGACTATATACATATATATACACACACGTCACCTCAAGAACATTTGCTGATATTTTTGTACAAAAGATAAATGAATCATTGTTACCAGACATTTATTTGAATCACATTTTGGTACTAATTATGGTCTGTTTCTTTAGTTCTGCATGGTATGTCTAACGTAGAATGTTCAATGTGGATTTAGTGAAGTTGGGTATGGTGTTTCGATGCTTTTCAACTGATTGTAGAAGCCATTACAATTGTTCTTCGTTTTTGCGAAGTCCTGGATCATGGCAATGCCTCGCTCGGCCACATCATTGTGACTTTAAGACATTTGACAAAGTTATAAAAAGTATTCAAGTTCTGATCATCAATCCATTCTATACCGGTTTGCTTATCCACGCGGTTGAAGTAGCATTCAAGAGCTGGAAAACAAACCATGATCTTTCGTCTAGTATGTCTATCAGCTGTGTGTCATTGTCTAGGAGGACTAGGCCATTTTATTCCGACACTGGTAGTGAGGCCAGCTTTTGTGCTATATCTTGTTTCTGTTTGCTGGTCACACAATCGCTGCAAAGAGCAAACATTACCTTTTCTGGCCTCATGTAAGAAGTGTGCCGTCGGAGAACACCTAGAGCACTCTCAGCTACTTCCTTGTCCACCATCTTGTAGCGGATCAGATCTCGGTAGAGGCAGAGGTCGTTCACAGGAGCATCAGCAGCAACTGGCCCTGAGAGCCAGGCTCGGACGTACAGTACGGCGGCAAACTGTACCATTCTTTGCAACGTCAGTGAGGTGTGTTCATCGTAACCCAGTTGTTCCCGAAGCAGGTACATCTTCGTGTTGTAAATCACCTAAAATGAATAAATTCATTAATTTTTTTTATTAGATTTTATGCAAATGTTTTAATAATAGGCAAATTCAATAATTTAAAATATCTATAATATAGATATTTTAAATAATTGAATTTGCCCATTATAGAATCTTAAAAAAAAATTAATGAATTTATCCATTTTAGGTGATTTACAACACGAAGATGTACCTGTTTCGGGAACAGCTGGGTTACGATGAACACACCTCACTGACGTTGCAAAGAATGGTACAGTTTACCCCCGTACTGTATGTCCAAGCCTGGCTCTCAGGGCCAGTTGCTGCTGATGCTCCTGTTAACGACCTCTGCCTCTACCGAGATCTGATCCGCTACAAGATGGTGGACAAGGAAGTAGCTGAGAGTGCTCTAGGTTGTTCTCCGACGGCACACTTCTCACATGAGGCCAGAAAAGGTAATGTTTGCTCTTTGCAGCGATTGTGTGACCAGCAAACAGAAACAAGATATGGCACAAAAGCTGGCCTCACGACCAGTGTCGGAAGAAAATGAGGAAAACCTAGTCCTCCTAGACAATGACACACAGCTGATAGACATACTAGACGAAAGATCGTGGTTTGTTTTCCAGCTCTTGAATGCTACTTCAACCGCGTGGATGAGCAAACCGGTAGAGGAATGGATTGATGATCAGGACTTGAATACTTTTTATAACTTTGTCAAATGTCTTAGTCACAATGATGTGGCCGAGCGAGGCATTGCCATGATCCAGGACTTCGCAAAAACGATAACCAAAAACGAAGGACAATTGCAATGGCTTCTACAAGAAGTTGAAAAGCATCGAAACACCATACCCAACTTCAATAAATCCACATTGAACATTCTACGTTAGACACACCATGCAGAACTAAAGAAACAGACCATAACACTGTGTAACACTGATTCTGTTTATATATAATTTTTTATGTTTTTATATGCATTTGTGGGCGCTGAGTCCAAATCTGGCCTTGGTTTGTGTGTATCATCAATGGTTTCAGAGATAATCCATTTTTCATGTTTTACCAGTATAATGTTGTTATGGGCGCAACAATATCAGAATAATCAGGAATTGTTGAGAACAATCCGGATGTTCGTTGACAGTTTCTTGCTCTAGAAATTGCCCGAAACTTCCACTGTGCTATATAAAGAAGAGCGCAGTCTGAGAAGTCAGTAAGTGTGAGCACACAAAGAAAGCAGGTTGTTTGTCTGATGGTTACCAGCACTGAGGTACTGTGTTTCTGTGCTTCTCTGTGCTGACGATTTGAGTGTTATCGATCCTTTTTTATTGCGAACATTATTTCAGTGTTGTGAATACATCTTTTTTCTGAAATCTGTAATCTGTTGCAGATTTAATAACTCTTCTCTCTATATCTGCAGGTTATGATTAATGTAGTACAGTTTGGTAAAGAGAATAGCAACTAGAGCTTGTAAACACTCGCCGGATATATTCTACTACGTTTGTGGGTATTACATAGGCCTCAAGCAAGTATCGCACAAGATTGTGAAAGGCACCAAGTTCTGGATCGCGTATCGGCTCTATTTTGGTATGCCTATGGGTGACCAAGATAAGCCCTGGGCACCCCATGTGATCTGTGGAAGCTGCCGCTCCACACTTGAAGGGTGGCTGCGGGGAGTACGCAAGGCAATGCCCTTTGCGGTACCCAGAATATGGAGAGAACCAAAGAGCCACCACGACGATTGCTACTACTGCATGGTAGATGTTTCTAAGTACAGGAAAGTTAAAGGAAGGCAGATTCTTCAGTATCCAAGCATAGCGTCGTCCATAGCTCCTGTACCACATGGCGAAGGTCTTCCAATACCACGTCCACCAGAACAGGTATCTATCAATTACTTTACCTTCTGTATTTACAGACTGTGGGTCATTATGTGTCGATTTTTCTTAGTGCTGATGCTCTTCTACATATATAGCGATGCCAATATTTTGTTTCTTTGCTTTGCAGGTTGAAAACGAAGATGCAGCTAGCTCATCTAAGATATTGGCTGGTGAGGACAGTCATGATGAAGAATATATAGTAACTTTCAGTACAAACCCTCACTTTCCAAATCAGAGGGAATTGGACGACTTAATTAGAGATTTGGGTCTGACGAAATCAGGGTCTGAGCTTCTGACCTCCAGACTCAAAGAGTGGAATTTGTTTGGAGAAGACTGCAAGAGCACTGTATACCGAAAGCGGCATGAAGAGTTTGCAAGGTTCTACGATGTCAATGGCTCTCTCTGTTATTGCAGCGAGGTTAATGGTCTATTCACAGCTATTGGGTTAACACATATACCCTCAGAGTGGCGCCTGTTTATTGACAGTTCAACTCGGAGTTTAAAAGCTGTTCTACTCCACAATGGGAACAAATATCCATCTATACCAGTTGCACATTCTGTTCAAATGAAAGAGGACTATGAAAATGTCAAACAACTGCTCACTGAAATCAGGTATGAACAATATAACTGGGACGTGTGTGGTGATTTCAAAATGATTGGTTTCCTGTTAGGTTTACAAGGAGGGTTTACTAAATATTCATGTTTTCTTTGCCTGTGGGATAGCAGGGTTTCAACTGAGCACTATAAAACAGTTCAGTGGCCTCCACGTGAAGGACTGCAACCAGGAAAGTACAATGTACTCAGGGAACCTCTTGTGAAGCCTGACATAGTTCTGCTACCACCTCTCCATATTAAGTTGGGTCTAATTAAGCAGTTTGTAACTGCGTTAGATTTTGGTGGGGAAGTTTTCCAACAGATTCGGGTCATGTTCCTTAAACTCTCTGAGGCCAAAGTCAAGGCTGGCATCTTTGTAGGACCAAGTCAAGGCACTGTTGAATTCAAAGAACCTTGAAGCCAAGATGACTCCGATCGAAAAAGAGGCTTGGAGTGCTTTCCGTGATGTGGTAAAATGGGGTGCCGTATGTCTTTAAAATTACACTATCTGCATTCACATCTAGACTTTTTTCGTGATAACCTGGACGATGTGAGTGAAGAACATGGCGAAAGATTCAATCAAGATATTCAAACGATGGAGAAAAGGTACCAGGGCCATTGGGATGCTTCCATGATGGGAGACTACGTATGGTCGCTGATCAGAAAGGATAAGAATGTTCATACGCGGAAGTCGCGTTCTTCAGTGCATTTTTAAGGAATGCACACTGCATAGCGAGGCTTGTTATTCTCTTATCGGTTCTCCTCATGATATATAATATATCCTTTGCACCATTTTGGGTTTGTCAAACAATTTTGGCTCAATAAACATTAATTTCCAATAGTGTTTTTATTTTCAGAAAATATTTGTTAACCTTCTTTATATACTTTGCCATATGAAAAGTGTGATAACCGATATTTTTGAAACGGTTGATGATAGAGCAAAACCAATATCATTTTTGGAATCAGCGCCCCGAAATCATTAAGAAACGACAGAAAAATCACAACAAACAGAAAATTTTTCAAATTTTGCTACCCAGTATAATGAGTACCGAAATGTGATTCAAATAAATCGGCAAATGTTCTTAATTGCATTTTTATATCAAGAATACGTAAAATCAAGTAAACTTCAATAGAAATATAATAATTAGGTTCATAATTAAGGAAAAATTTAACTTCCATAAATGCAAGAAATTCAACCTTAATTAATGAGGAACCCCTAAACAAAATTTGATTTTGACCAAAATGGTATCAATGGACTTCTATTGACTTATATTATGGGGAAAAAATACCATCACCTATAAATTTGAAACTTTTGTTTTTTTAACCACCCTAATGTACAATGTAGGTGTATCCCTTTCAGAAGCGTTAGGAATAACAAGATTAGGAAACCTTTGTGGTGGAATAGGGAAATAGCTAAAATGATTAAAGATAAGAAAAGGGCATTAAGGGAATTTAAAAGCAGTAATAGTCTTGCAGACTTGGATAATTATAGCAGCGGGGATTTTAATCCTAAATTTTGCTCGGGACAAGCGTAAAATTTGGAGACACCATTTCTAAGCACGATTTTATATTTAGATTTTTTTCCGAAACCTCTTAACTCCCCCTGTACATCCCCCCTGAAGGCATACAGCAGTATGCCCGAGCTGTTATGAGAGTCTTCTGCCATACACCGCCTTTTATAGTCCCAAACAGCCAGTTGGCTGAGTTGCCAGATAACGCCATGTATTTAATTCATCAGCCAATAGAAGGCTGAGGTGCCAGATAGCGCAATGTATTTAATTCATCAGCTAATAGAAGGCTGAACTACCAGTTTGCGTTTCACACTACACTAGACCTACAGTTTAACATGGAATTAGAAATACATCTCGGCACGGAATGATTGCCATCTCTTTCACATCAACCCACCGAATTACTCATTTTGACAAATATTAAGGTTTTCACCCGCATTAGACCTACAGTTTAACATGGAATCAGAAATACATCTCGTCAGGGAATGATTGCCATCTCTTTCACATCATCTCACCGAAAAGAGTTCATTGTTGAGGACTCCAACATACAGTGGACCGATACAGGTGAGATCATTATGGAAATAAAATTTTTTTTTTCAAGATTCCGGTATACCCGTTTGATCGAGTATTTCCTACATAGGGTATGAAGCTCCACCCAGGTTTTGACGGCGGTGTGCCAATCACCGGCCAAGAATACTTGAAAGAGCTTGTTTTTCAACATGCATACGCCTAAACACGCCCTACCTTTCGTGGGACAACCAATGATTGTCTTTGAAAAGGTGATATGCTCTCGATTGGCCGAAAATGACCGCCAGAAGGCCTAAAACAACACCCCTATTCCACCAGTGACCCAATAGGAAACAAGGCTCTCCGTTTGTAGGCAGGGGGCGTACCCCTTATAAATGGGGCACCTCGTCGCCTAGAATCAGTTTCACGTTGTTGCATCATACGAATCAGGGTTTCGGAGCCGGTAAAAAAACTTCTGGCTCCGACTCCGGCTCCGGAGCAGAAATTTTGTACAGTCTGGCTCCGGCTCTGGCTCCGGCTCTTTTATAGTAAATTCTGTTAATTATAAAATAAATATCTAGATTTATATAACTAATTGTCCAATTTAAAATATTGCACAAAAATATTTTATTATTAAATCACTTTAATACTCAAAATTTAAATTGCTTATGATTTTAAATTAGGCAAATATAATGATAGAATGAAGTTATTTAAATAACTAAAGGAAAATGATGAAAACTAAATGATATTAAATATTTATTAACAATGGTAGCTTATATAAATTAGAGAAACTTGCCTCCTAATTAGTTCAAAGTTCAAACTTAAGAATTCTCGTATGGAAAATAGTAACAATCAAACTTTCTGAGATAATATATGCATCTTTTTTTAAGTGTTGAAACTTGAAAGCTTCATGAAAGCCAACTTGGCTTGAAAAAGAGCTGAATATTTCAAAAAATTCAGTTTTTAAATTTTTAATAGGTTATATTATTTACTTATATTATTTACTTTAAATTTTTTACTAGGTTATATTATTTACTTAGATAAATAGTTAGTACCTACCTACCTAAGGTCTCCACCGCCATAAAAAAAATTTTACCTATATAATTAAGTGTTGTTAAGACAAATCTTCCCAAATATTTAATGGTTAAAAAATGGAAATTTGCAGATTATTCCTGCAACTCCCACACCTCCATAAAATCCAAGAATCCTATGGTACCATTTTTCGTAATATATTACAAGAATTATAATTTGCAACTAAACCTATATTTAACAAATAACAATTTAGGTAGCAATATATCGCCCGGAGCCAGACCATGGAGCCGTATTTTCAAGGTTTCTGGCTCCGCCTCCGGCTCCGGCTCCAGGTAAGCAAAATTCACTGGCTCCACCGACTCCGGCTCCGAAACCCTGATACGAATCATGGCTGAGCTTTACGATTCACCCGATCTTGTTGGTGATTATTACAACCAAGCCACACGCCTATTATTCAATGCAATAGACCAGAACAGACTTTTCTCGTCAAAGAACTTTGATGAAATTAATGGAGCAGTGGACCAAACCCTCATTCAAGAATCCTGTGAAATGTAAGTAATTTGTAACGTTGTAATAAGTCTTGAAAATCGTGTTTAATTAATGTTTGTGTCCCATATATTCAGTATATATATATATATATATAATATATATATATATATATATATATATATATATATATGCTCTCGACAGTTTTTAATTTTAAATCTGTTCATTGTGTGTATTTCTCGTCAAATTACTGCCAAATAATTTCAATTTAACCTAACCGTGGACAGGCTCTCTCAACGCAAACAAATCTCGTTTATTTATTAGTTTTGATTAATACTATTTTTCCCGAAACGTGTTGTTCGCATCCAGCTTCACGACAATTATTTTAATTACAGGACCGCATTTATTTGTTTATTATTACTAATTTATAGCAACTAGCGGCTTATTTTTAATAAGAGCCCAGTAAAGCCTAAAGCTTGAGGACCAAATTAAATTAAATAAATAGTCGAGCTTCAAAATTATTCATGTCATTGTAAAAAGACTACTGTATTTATTAATAAAGGTTGTTCAACTCAATTCAAGCGTGCTAGGTTTTTTCAACGCAAACAAATCTCGTTTATTTATTAGTTTTGAATAACACTATTTTTCCCGAAACGTGTTGTTTGCATCCAGCTTCACGACAATTATTTTAATTACAGGACCGCCACCGAGCTAGACCGTGCTATAAATACTTTCGGCGAAAGGAGAGCGAGTGCATCGGCGATCAACTCACCCAGCGATCTCGAATTTGCAGACGAACTAATGTGAGCGTTATCTTATAAAGAAGCCATAATTGCAAAGCATTTTCAGTTGAATACTTGAATAACCTTTATTATATATAATAAAAATAATTTGTTGGATTCTAAATATCGCTGCAATCTACTTTTTTCACTACTTTTCAGCACTATTTCCGTGTGTGTATATATATATATATTGGTATGGTAGATTTTTAGAAACGAATGCAGTTTTAAGAAGTGCATTCGTTTTTAAAAATAATTTTATCTTTATTTTACAGGGACGAAACGGAGTTAGAAGAGATTATAAAAACTTTTGGAGAAAGGGTGGCGGACGAAGTGGTATCCACACCACGCTGCGAATCAGATGTCATGGTGTCGCACAACTCATCCGATTGCGCTATCACCGCAGAGATTATGTAAGTACTTTTAAAGATATTAACAAAACACATTATTTTCATTTATTAAACATGTACAAAAAGGGGCAGCGCCCAATTCTTTATTGTTACAAATGTATATACAGATTTACACACTATAGGGCTTACAAGGGGTTGCAACATGTGGGAATTTTTTTTTTATCTGTCTACATACATATTTATCGTTCATATTTGTGTCACACAAATCGAATAAATTAAAAAAATTCATAAATCCCTTCCCGCGAGACATATGCAAGAGAAACAAGATACAATATAGCCCACATGTTTCACTGTAAAGGCTTTGAAGTTGATATGGGGCCCAAATTACCTCAGGCACAGGTAATTGCGCGATAAAATTTACGATTGTCGAATCGTTCCATGGGGGGAGCCCGAGTGAATCGAAGTAGTATAGTCTTTCATTAGTTTTAAAATAAAGAGCGAACCAGTGAATTCCCTCGCCACCCACAATGTCGGTGTTAACGATGGCCCCGTGCCAGTTTCTCGTGCTAGGTGGCATCAATATTTCATTCTTTACAAAAAACCCGATAAATTTGGAAAGCGCGAAACAGTCACTTTTCACCACTCTCTTGAGGGTATTTGCGTCCATTTTAAAAATCTGTGCTTATATTCCGGAAACGATCCATCTCTATTAGGGCCTGTGTTTCTAGATACATTAGTACACTAATAGGCGCGTCTGTAGGCTTGGCGAAATCCAAACGTACTGCCACCGTACCGGACTGCTGGGCGTTTAAATGGGTGTTTACCCCCGCGGTTAAGTCAGGCGTAAGGTCAAATGAATAAATGTTAAACTTTCACAAATTCTTTCTGTGTTAGGCCGATTCCGAGTTCGTCACACACTCCTGTGTTATGGGCTAAACCGCTGTATGCTCTCGCGCAGAGCGGGAACACAGCATCTGACGAGTAGTCCATATTCATTGTCCCACCCAATGCGCGACGCCATTGATATATAAAGTGATATTTTTAAGTCCAAAATTTTCAAACTTCAAGGCACTCTTTTTATAATCCCATTCGTCGAAGCGTGGTCTTGCATTTATCCTTTATTCCATCTTCATCTTTAGTGTGGTAAACCCTCGGCAGATAAAAAGGTATCTTTCGCTTCTTTTGAAAAGTTGAGGACATTTTCCAGATTACGATCGTAGGTGGTAATACCCCGTGCCTGCCGAGATGTTAGTCCGATTTAAATATACGTCACACTGGCTGAATATGGTGTGCAGAAAGTTTGTTTCGGGGTATGCAGCATAATTATCATCGCAGTCCGTTCCGTCAGAATGAGCTATGCGTAGTTTAGTATACATATCCATACAGCCCGGATCAAAAAGTATGCCTGAGCTGGGTATCACGAATTCTATAGGGGCACTGGGTGAAGTAATCGTGTTTAAAGGGTTAATTGTAATAAAGTCACTGTGCTCAATAGATACTTGAGTTGGAGGCATATTAAAGAGGGACAGCTCCGATTTACAGCACTGTGAACTGCAAGGATGAATGAAACGTGCCATGGTGAGTTAGAAACAGTGCCACCTCCCGCGACGACTTAAACAATCTAATTCGTGAGACTAGCTTCCTCAGTTTATATCAGTTAAAAAAATGATCAACCATAGGTTTCATACGCTTAGAACACTTCCTTTTTGGCACCCTTTTACGTTTAACACCACGTGATTCCTTCTTCATAACAGCTCTCTTCTTCTTTACACCACGTGATGGCACTCCCTTCTCTCTAGCAGCCCTCTTCTTTACATCATGTGTTGGCAACCCCTTCTTCTTTTTCTCCGCCACGCATTTTCCTCCGCATCTTTGATGATTTCATCCCGCGTACGCCTTAAATGTTTTTTTTTAGCTTCTTTAGGTTTAGTACTCGCGAGCATTTCTTCTGCCGCGTTAAATCCTGTTTGTAAGGCCTTCCTACCAAGGTACCTGACCCCCCTCTTCAATAGTGGTACAGCTCTGCGCAGTATGGATGAAAAAATGGCCCCAAGGCCGCTGCCGCGCTGATATCTCACACCCCGGTACACCGTGAATGGTTTTCTGACCATTATAACTCAGTGCGGCGAAAGTGCAGCTTCACTGTCAAGCTCCCGTCACCGAATGGGAAATTTTTACCCTCACCGTTCTTATATATATTGAGATATTAGTTATTAGATTAGTTGCGACATTCACATAATGGGGCCTGTCATATGTAATACTCAAACCCCTTCTATGGTTGGGGTGTGCAATGCGTACCAGAGGGCCTGGGTGTCCCCAACAAATTGGTGTTCTACTATATTGCTATAAATATAGCACATTTCTGGCGGCTCAGGGCCTTCAGCCATTTTCTCCATCTTCAGCTGGTACATTAAGCGGGACAAGTCATCCGGTACCACGTGATAGGTGTCTCTTTGGAAGGCTGCTCGATAACGCCCCTCGGTTATAATTTTGAATACTCTTCCGTCTTTAAGATTTCTATTAGCCTTTGATTTTAGCATTAGAGTATGTGCAGCGCCTCCTCTGTTTACGATTTCGTATATTAAATCATTCGTAAGGTGCGAGTTTTTTAAACATATGTTTAAGTCTCTCACAACATCCTCAACCGAACCATAGCGACCCGGCCTAGTGTCACAGTTGTACTGAAAAACTGTGCGACCTTAGTCCGGGCGATGCGTATAGTTTCGTCCCGAGTTACCCCGGCTTTGGCGCACTCGTCACAGTTTCTAAGAATTGTAAAAACGGCGTCTTTATAATCAATATTTAAAAAGACTGTCCAGCTGAATTTCACATACCCCCACCTCATACGAATCATGACCCAAATCAATGGGCCCATGGAGTTCTGTTACAAAGTTGGCTAATGTGTTGTTAGGGTGCATAGACAGGGATGAGGAGGACGGGAGTGTGACGTAGAAATGGTTGGGAGCCCATGCTGCATACTAATTAAGCTTCATGACTGCATCGGCTTTTATATAGGTATTGAAGCTTTCTGGATATCCTAACCAACTTCACCAGGTACATCTTCTTTCCTGCGCCTTTGCTCCCTAAAATTTTCTCAATTTTAAACAAGTTTTTTCCTAAATTAAATGCCACTTTCTGAAGTTCCTCGCGGTAAAAACCCCCCGAGATTTCTTCCCCATTCAAATCTTCAACGTAATACATCATTATCTCGCCTTTAGGCCTCATAGCTCTAACTTTAAAAATCTCGCGTGTCCATCCTTGCTCCAAACCCTTCGCGAATTTATTTCCCGAACGTGACAACCTTACATAATCATTGATTTTGAAACGCACAGATTGTGGTGGTGGTGGTCCATCACTTCTCGGTCGCCTGCCTCTTTCTAAAACATCGTTAGGCGTTGTACCGATCGTACGGTGGTGTGAGCGGTTGTAGGATGAAGCCAATGAATCGAGAACGTTTATATATCTGAGCGTGCTTTTATGTGTAAAATAACGGTGCATGCGTTCCTTTATGGTACGCTGAACTCTTTCAGCTAAAGATGCTTTATGTATAGAGTTGGAAGTGTAATAGCTGATATTAAACTCTGACAACATGTTCTGAAAAGCACGCCCTATAAATTCTTTCCCCATGTCCGTACAAAAATAGCCTGGAATCCTGTTTTCTTTCAACATCAGTGTTTTGGTTGCTTTAGCGACTGTTTCAGGCGATTTATTTTTCAGGGGAACTAGCCACAGGTATCTAGAGAATACATCTATTATGAATAGGATGTAGCGGTAACCATCGTTGTACACCGAATATCTTTGCATGTCTGTTAAATCTGCCTGCCAAATAGAATCAATCGAGCGGCTGTTGTCTTGGCTGTTTTAAACCTTTTTCTCACCGGTTTATGAAGTGTGTAAGCATCCTGGGCACGCAAAAATCTCTCAACATCCTTTTTCCTTACGCCATAAGTACCTCTGTACAGTCTATTAACGCCACCATAGGATGCTGGGCTAGAAATGTCATAATAGTGCTTACTTAATACGTTAGCCATTTGCGTATTTTAGATGCACGTGGATAAGGTTGGCCTTCTACTCTCTTCTTTCTTCTCTTCAGAGACACTGCAGCTGTTGTGGGTGAAGGTGTACTCAGTTGTGACACGTGCGATGCATGCTCCAAGTCTTTTAACCTATTCAGATTACCTATCAATGTTTTGGGGACATTTATTTGCTGTAGTCTTGCTTTAATATGTCTCCATCCTGTTGGTGATGGCCTGTCCCACTTTCTCACCAGATCATGAACAATATCAACGATATTGGACCCCTGTACCCTTGTTCCATCAACAATGACCTCGCCTGTGTCGCCCCACTGTATGATAGGGTCCTCACTCAATAGATTATAAAGACAACCCTTTATTCCTCACTGTATGGGGAAGGCTGTTTTTTAGCACATGTTCGATGTGCTGTGTTCCGCTACTCTCTGGTTGCTCAGGCCCTGTACCACTATGCTCAGCGCTACTCGAGCTGTGGCTCACGGGGAGCTCTGTAGGATGTTTATAATCTTCGTACTCGTGAAGAAATTTCTGCAGAGCCTCTTGATACAAAACCCTTTTCTCATCATGCGCCTTTTCACTGTTTAATGGGAGTAGTAACTCACTCTCCATTCTTTTAAGCCTACTTTTACGGGGCTCTAGAGCAGCGTCTCGGGTCCTTTGTAATGAACCATACACCTCGTGCGGGATCACCACCACCTTCTTCATTATATTAATCTAGTCAGTAAAGGACCCAAAATTGAAAATAAGATGGGTAGGAACGACCCGCCTCTTTGTACAATAATACGCTTTTTCTTACCCACAGTCTGACTTTTATGAGCGAGCGCTCGTATTTTGTTCTTGTAACGACGTAAGCGAGCCTTCTGACAGGATTTCATTGGAACATTACATTTTATAACATTGAGGCAGATTTCACAGATGCATTTTAAAAAGTCCGAGTCGATATTTTTAACAAGCATCTGCTGCAACGACCGAGGCAGTCGTTGATAGATTTTTATTAATTCATGGTATTTCTTTAGCCTATTCATCATTCTTGAATGTACACGGTTTCAGACTCGTTTGGAAATATATTCGTTCTTAGAAGCACCCTAAACGTGTTTCGTGGGTGAAGGTCGCATGGCAAATATCCATAATGGTGCTTTGTGGCCTCTTTATAAACCTCCAAAAACTCCTTACGCTGACTCGGGAACATTTGACTGGCTAATACTCCAATTTGTGACGCATCTCTACGTTGCGCGAATAAGACTAGATATTGCGTATTTAACGATACATCGCGCATGTATCTATTTTTGAAAAATAGATTCTGATTGATGAAGAACACGCTTATGTTAAGGTGGTGGGAGAATACTGTAAATGTCTCGGCAAACGTTTTATCCATCTCCAACATGAGGTCGTCAATTACGATGACTGTATGTTCATTTCCCTTTAGTGAATTAACGTCATAGACCCCCTTATGGAACAAAACATCGTCCTGGTACTCGTTGAACACTGATTGGTATGTCGAATAGCACCATATAACTTTATGCACAAATTTTGAGAACATTTCACCCTTTTCTTTAATAATTTTAAGCATAAACACCGTTTTACCACATCCTGTAGGTCCAGATATAATACATGTGGATGGGCTCGTGAATCTGAATTTTTCTACAGCATCCATTTCTAACACGTCACACCCCTAAGTGACTCATTTACAGAATATCACAAATAACGAGTTCTGCTCCTTATATTTTGTTTTCTTCCACAGAACCGTGAATGACGACGATGTACACCCCACCATCATCGACATCACGGGTGAATCCATTGGCCGTGCATCTACAGGGCCCATACCCTCAACGGCGGCACGCTCAAAGCGGCGACACGCTGAAGAGTCCTCCACGTCAGGTATAAAGCGCGCGAAATACGCGCCGGTTGATGGACAATCCGCGGTACAACCCCAACCCTCAACGTCTTACGCTACCAACCCTACATCAGCTTCCTCGACCCCTTGTACTTCCTCCACAGCCCCCACCCGTTCTGTAGAGTCTGCTGTAATAGACCCCCAGCCCTCAACGTCTTACGGCGCAACCCCACATCGTCCAATATAGGCACTCGTCCATCCTCCTCAGCGGTGACTCGCTCTGTTGAGGATGATATAACATTTGAGTTGGTGCGCTCCGCAACCCCGACCCCAGCCTTGACTAGAAATCGGTATATAGTCAGGGTTGACCCTAGATCCCTGTATAGCAATGGAATTGAGCGCGGGCTACGTCGCGTTGTAGAGCGCATTGTAGAGTTTGCCCTTCAGAACCGCGACGAGCGTGAAGTCAGGACGAGTCTGTCCTTCGGTTTCGGCTCAGATGATAACGATGTAGATGATTTTTGGGTGGTAGTGCCATTTAGACGTTTGGCTGCTGAGATGTAGATATATATTAGCGCGTATAATGCAAGCCGCCCAAAGTAGTATAGCATTCAATATGGACAACTTCACGGTAAATATTGACCGTGTATTCCGTGTTGCGGGTCATAGTGCCACACCTTACACTCTTAACTTCAATCAGCTATTTATAGAGGCATATAAACGTCGATCGTGGTTGCGGCTTTATAGCAGTAGTCTAGCTCGTATGTTTACTGTACAAAATACACGACCAAAAAATTTGGTTGCCTACGATCGTGGAGCGTGCCCGTAAACTAGCTGTAGACTGTGAACTTGAATTTGACTGTAATATGGGTCCTGAAGAGCTGAGAAGGGTTGAACAGGAAATGAATGCCGTATAGTGGTATTTGGCTGGATGATAGTCGTAGGACTGTGTATGTTTTTAAAAGCAGTGTGAGAGATCGTACAAGACCCCTACTTATTTTAGGACTGTCAGGTACAACGTATCTCCCCATCCGTAATATAAGGTGCTTTACGCGAGTTATGATAAAAGTCGAAAATATGGGCGACATCATGATTTGTGTAAGGGGTGTCTCGAGTTTGCAGATGATAGTGAAACATTGTAAAGATTGCCACATGGTATGTGAACAGTGTAAAAGCCCCAAATGTGAAAGCCGTGTAGTTGAAGCTGAGAAGAGGGATTGTAATGTGTGTAGACGCACATTTTTCAATATAACTGTTTTGACTCCATAAATCAATGGCACGTGCAGGAAAATGAGAATCTGTGAATGTGGCATGTTTCACATGAATGGTAATTGGGGAAATTTGAGCATAAATGTGACGAAATTCACTGTTCTACATGCCATGAGAAATATAAGGCGGATGGCGTAAAGCATGTATGTTATATGAAAGACGCAAAGCCTAAAAACAAACCTTGTATAACTGTATACTACGATATAGAAACATATACGAACGCCGAAACCAAAGAGGTAGTTCCACATTTACTTGTGAGCCAGACTATCTGCAACGAGTGTATGGAGATCGAGTGTGACGAGTGCCCCAAATGTGGTAAACGGACAAACGTTTTTAAGGTGTCTGCAGGAGATTCCCCTGTGAAACTATTTGTGTCCTATATTGTCAAGTTAGCCGACAAGTTCAAAAAAATGACTGTATATTCTTGCCCATAACGGGGCAAAATTTGACACACAGTTCCTTTATAAGGAGCTGCTCGAGCACGAATCATCCGAGATATTCACGGGTGATCCCTTGAAAAGAGGAAACAAACTTATACAGATGCAAATAAGAGGTAATGTGCAATTTAAAGATACTTTATTATTCACGCCTTGTAAATTAGCAAAGCTACCCAAGGTGATGGGGGTAGCAGCTGAAGTATCAAAAGGCTACTTCCCTTACACTTTCCTCACTAGCGAGACTTTAAACTATGTAGGTCTACCTCCACCCAAACATTATTTTAACTATGATTGTATGAGTGTAGATGAGTGCGAAGACTTTGATCGATACTACGGTAGTTTTAATGAATGTAATCCTTATAATATAGCTGCTGAGTGTGAACGTTATTGCGTGAATGATGTGCGCGTGCTTAGAGTATGTTTCCAAGCCTTTAGAAGAATGTACATAGTCCGTTTCAAATGCGATCCGCTGCAAGTCGCAACCACCATCGCTTCACTATGCTTTACGGTGTTCAAGAATAACTTCATGCCTAAAGCCACCTTAACCATTATTCACAGAAACAACCCCGCAGTTACGGCCACAAGGCTATTTACTGGCTCACACACTACAGCACAGACAGGTGTATACATAAAGCACGCCCGCAACACGGGTGAAGTACCCATTAAGATTAATGGTCGTGTTTTTTGGGTTGATGGACTAAGTGAAAACCGTGCCACTCGTGAGAAGACTGTGTACTCTTTTAACGGTTGCTGGTGGCATGGATGCCCCCGTCCTGAGTGTGGAATCACCGGAGATATCCACGGTAGATCTCCTGCCGACTGCCGTGCGTGGACGCGCACCCGTGATCAACTTATAGGTGCCCGGTTCACACAGAATCTTGTGGGAGCATGAATATGATGCACGGATGGAAACCGATGAGCAGTATCGTGAGGAGATAAGAGCCATCAAACGTTCAATGGTACTGGATCCTCTCAAATGCGGTGATAGCTTGTTCGGTGGACGCACAAATCCCTTCAAGCTATACTTTCCACCTACGGAGGGCGTGAAACTTCACTACTACGACCTCTGTTCTTTATACCCATACGTGATTTCAAGAAATTTGAATGATCGCTACTTTGGGCTCTCGTAGACGTGCTCGCCCCTCGCGAATTATGGATGCCGATCTTACCCGTCGTCATTGACCATAAGCTCATGTTTCCCCTGTGCGTGAAGTGTGCGGAAGAGAATAACGGTAATTGTAACCAGGGTTGTGGAGTCGGAGTCGTGGAGTCGTGGAGTCGTGGAGTCGTGGAGTCGTGGAGTCGTGGAGTCGGAGTCGAATTTTTACAATGTGTGGAGTCGGAAAATTTTGGACCGACTCCACAACCCTGGTTATAGCCACTAGGTTAAGAAGGGTTATTCAATTTTAAGTAGGACTACTACTGGTTAGACCTTAATTATGTTTAAGAGAATCTTTTTTATTTATATATATATATATATATATATATATATATATATATATTATTGGAAAAAATAAAAATCCCTTAATATGATAATATCTACAAGTCAATATCCTTCTTAATATTTGAATGTTCCCTTATCCTAGAAAGTAACCTGACGATTCATGTGGTGGTGATGAAATGTCTTATTATTATGATAATTATAGAGTGAAACACTAGAGGAGTCGGAGTCGTATATTTAAAATGTGAGGAGTCAGAGTCGGATTTTTAGATTTTTTACAATGTGTGGAGTCGGAGTCGAATTTTTACAATGTGTGGAGTCGGAGTCGGAGTCGGAAAATTTTGGACCGACTCCACAACCCTGATTGTAACCATATACCCCACCAGCGTAAGATCAGAGGCGTATATACAAGTCCAGAGCTGGCCCTAGCCGTACGCCATGGGTATAGAATAATGAAGATACATGAGGTTTCGAGGATTCAGAAGCTACCCAACCTTTTCACACCGTATATAAACGCACTTTTGAAGGATGAGGTTGAGGCATCAGGGTATCCGCGAGGAGTTGACACCGAAGATGAAAAGTCTGCCTATATTCAACGTTACGCGACCACAAAGGTATACAACTTGATCGCGCCAAATTGTAAAGAATCCTGGCAAGCGTTTTAGTGCAAAGTTGTGCCTAAACAGTCTATGGGGAAAATTTGCACAGAATACTGGCAAGGGAAACGTTCATTTGGCACACAGTTATAGCGAAGTCTGGGATTATGTCATCGCACCCGATAAAGAAGTCATGGAAATCGTGAATGTAGGTAATACTTACATAATAAAGTACAACACTGAATTGGCCACAGATACCTCAAAGGTTACAAACATTCCTGTAGCCAGCTTCACAACAGCCTACGCCCGCATTAAACTTTGGGGTCTATTGCATTCTCTTGGGCGGAGAGTATTGTACGCCGATACAGATAGCGTGATATTCACAGCGATGGAGGGCGAATACATGCCTGCTATGGTGAATTCCTCGGCGAGCTCACTGAAGAGATCAAAGATGAGTATGGGGACAACCATACGCCGACTCTTTTGTCTCAACAGGTCCTAAAACTATGGGGTACGGTGAGGGTGGGCGAGGATATGAAATATATCGTGAAGGCAAAGGGCATCACGCTTAACCAAGCGAATCGGCAGGTCGTCAACTTGATTCGCTGAAGGATCTAGTGTGTTTGGACGATGGACGATGATGAGGGTGATCGGGCTCCCCAACTAATTGTAGGCACAATTTTCGGCGCAGAAACTGGGGTGTGTGACGGAACTTAAGGGTACGAAGGTGTGCCGTAACACCTATAGGAAAACGTTACCTGGTACCTATGACACCGTACCCTTTGGTTACCATAATCTTTGATGGGGCTAATGCTAACTTATTCGTCACACGTATTTGTAAATATGTATCGTGAACATTCTTTTATGTGCCTATTGTTAACTTATTTATTGCACGTGTTTCTAAATATATACATGCTGATTATTTCGTTTATTAAATAAATCGTGCATCGACTTGTGTTTCACTTTGCGTGTGTGCGCGCGTACAGTAAAGTTAAGCCCCCCCACTGTAAGAACTGCGACATGATTCATCCCGTAGCCTGAGCAGGCCTCTGTCCCTGCGTTCTCAGTTGACCTCTGTATACCCTTGGGCTCGGACGTGTATTCTCTCGCGTGGAAGAAAAATAGTAATGGCGTCCTTCAATACTGCATGTTCAACGTTTATGAAATGGTATCAGCAAAGTGTCAAAGATATAGTGGATAGTGAAAAACTCCCTATCCCTCTTCCTTTGACTCTTTTAAGGATGCATTGAATCGCGCGAAGGAGCAAGATGTACAAATACTCTATGGTTATTCTGGCGAGGGGGTTGTAGGATTTCGCAGTACAGACGATGTACTCAAGTATGTTGTAGAACTAAGCTTTATAAAGGCGCACGTGCACCACGTGGTAGAAGAATCGGCACGCTCAGAAACTAAACAACAGTTATGGATAGTGAGCCTTGTGGATGAGTGGTGTGATAAACGGTATTATATCATGCTACACCATGTCGATTACTCATACCCTACGACTGAAAATGTGAATCTCGTTGTCATGGACAATCTTAAGTATTTTTACCACTACATTAATATATATCATGATGAGGTTTGTAGTGAGGTTGTAGCTAAAGGGTTATGTGAGTTTTTAGTAGACTTTAGAGATGAGTATCGCCTGTTAAATAAAAAGGTTAAATATGAACATATGTTTCTCTCAAATAGTGCGCCGGATTGTAATGATGTTTAGGAGAGATAAAACATAAAATGTGCCTAGTTCATGAAATTTACCATGAGGGAAACTGGTGCGTATTCGGGGGAGTGGTAGTGATAAAACGTTAAAACCGAAATTAATTCTTGTACCGGAAAATTTCTCAAAACACCTACCCAATATAATGGGATACAACAATTCGGTCAGCGCTGCGCAGGTTTCATTAGATTATGGTGCGACTCGTACCTCGCGGATCATACGGGTTCGAACAAATCCGTTCACGTATCATCAGGGTGGGTCAACCGCCCATCGACCCGTTCCTGCCTACCTGCGTGCCTCACACGGCACAAGTCTTCTCAGAGTTTGCACCGAGTGGATGTGCCATAGTCATCTCGATGAATACGATGGAGCTCCCTTTGAGAAGCATTCTCAACGCCTCGTACGACGTCTCCGTGACGAAGTCGTTGCGTGTGTTCAGGCGGGAAACCGGCACCATTAACTGTGTGCTTGAAACGAACAGTAGACCTGCGAGCAAGCGCAACGTTATTTATTTAAATCTTGAGGAGATGCATAAAATCTTCGCGATAGTTGAGAGGTGGGCTCAGGACCGCTATAAAATACCAGCTGACGTAGGTATAATAAGAGAGGTGATTAGTGAAGCCTCCTCATATACCGTTGTTGTACATTGAGTGTAAATAACAATCAACCATGCGTTGATATACGATTGATGTGGAAGAACACGGCTGATAATGGCGTTCTTGTTCCTACACGGAACCGTTTCACTCGACAGAATGTTTGAGATCGTAGGATTTCGTAAGCTGAAACCTATATTAGACACACGCATCTCAGACATGATTTATTTGATACAGTACTTGAGTACGCTTACACCGCTCTGCTTGACGGATTTGTTGAATGTAGGAATGAGCAGGGAGAGAACGGCTAACTCTGGACGGTATTTAAAAGGTTTAGATTCTTCGAAATATCCTGAGCTTTGGTACAAAACGCTTGAGAGGTACGGTGCAGAGCTCGCCTACACGGTTCATCCCGAAGAGCTGTATCTTTATATAGTTGATAGCTGCCGTTGCGACTTGGAAGCTTATTTCAATTGTCGCTATGTCGAGTGAAGAAGAGTTCACGATTGAAAAGCTCGGTACGTTAAAAAAAAAACCCGATTGGAAAGGCATGATTATAAACTTGTATTTATGGTAACGCCCGAAGATGACGTTTTTGAACGTGCTTTTGATAGCATTCTAGCAGCGTTTAAGGGCACCTTACCTGCCGAGTGTAAAGTGGGTACAAAAATAGTATTGAACGATATGAAAGCCCTTTACATTGAATATAAACCGCCGTATCAGTTAAACGGTGAGGTGATGCTTGGGCGGTTTTACCACATCGTGCAGAGTAATGGCGATGTTGATGTAGCGTCAATCACCTTCGAATTTAGCGTTTTGCACTGTAGACGGTAAAGACAATATATATTTTTACTGTAATAATAATGTGATTGTACGTTTTGTATATATTTTCCTGTACCAATATTTGATAATATAACTTTTGATAATATAACTATATTTTTTAAAAAATTTTGTTAATACTGTTTTGTACGAGTGTATATATATATATATATAATATATATATATATATATATATATAATATATATATAATTAATATAAATATATTTTTCCTGTACTAATTTGATAACTATATATTTTCTAATATTTGATTAATACTGTGCTTTGTATAATTATATATTTTCCATGTTTTGTACGACTATATATAATTAATATAAATATATATTTTTAATATTTAGTTAATACTATGATTTGCATGATTATATATCCCCTTTCTATTATTTGACCATATATATATATATATAATCCCATTGTATATCAATAATTAATAAACAGAAACGTTGTAATGGTGTTTATTTATTCCTTGAACACGTTTATATCATTTTCTAAAACAGAGTAATTGAACAGATAAGTAACGATGCTGATAGCTCAGCCGACTGTAACATAAGCTTATTTAAAATAAATAACGAATCTGTCAACTCAGCAGCCAACTGGCTGAATAATAATTAAATACATGGCGTTGTCTGGCAACTCAGCCAACTGGCTGCTTAGGGGCACTATAAGGGACCAGATGATGGACGATGTATCCATATGAGCTTGGGAGTCCGCCGAGCAAAGACCCTCCTCTTCTCTCTTGCTATCTCTTTCTGCTCCTTTGGGGGGTGAGGAAACCCCTTCCTCCCAAAGAGGCGCCCTTAGGATAGGTATGCCCCTTTGGGGGTGAGGAAACCCCTTTCTCCCCAAAGAGACGCCCTTACGATAGGTATGCCCCTTTGGGGGGTTCAGCTTGGAGGAGAACTCCGCCTCCAAGTTGCATACTCCTTTCTTTTTTTTCTTTTTTTCCAAAATGGGGGGGGGGGGCTTAGCAGGAAAGGGGGGTGGGGGGAGGTGGCACTCTTGCAACAAAGGATGGTGGGAGGTGGCACTCTTGCAACAAAGGGGTGTGGAGGTGTGGCACTCTTGCAACGTTATGCGATTTACATCATGCAACATTGCAACTCGGCCTTTTTTGCGGGCATACTACTCATACATATGTGTATTCTTTTTTCTGCTAATAATCGATATTATTGACAGGTGTGCTTTGTAATATGTCCTTTATAGCGTTTTCAGGGTCGCAGAACACGAATAGTATTCTTAATGGAACTTTGGAAAATCATTGTGGCGGAAATCCAAGGTGGCGGTCAAAATCACAAATTTTTGGGCATTTGAAAGTGAAATGTGGATGGAAATACTACAAATATCCATTATACTGTATTTAATTGGGGGTTTGCGACAACACTGAACAGAATTATGCAGTTGACAAGGTATTTGTGAGAACTAATACAGTTAAATTATGAACTTTCAACCCATCTGAGACCACCAAGGACAATAAGGAGAGTGCTAACTGCACAAAGACCGATTTCAAGATGATTTTCACACATTCTATATTTGTATAAAGATCATAGTATATTACCATACAAGCATATTGTTCATTTCAGTAATGCGTCTACTGCATGTTAAACTCATTGTGACCTGAGCTTTACAGCTAACATTGCTGAGATAAAGCTTCACATTAGTGGCATACGTTGGAGGGGCAATTTTCTGTAGTCCTTCATTAGACGAAATATATCACTAGTCTTTGGCACAGAAAGAGCGGTATCTCGTGCATATCTGACTTCGAGATAAAGACGGTTCAGCTTCTGCGAATCGTCCACATTTGATTCTTCGAGATAATTATCCACTTGCTCACTAGCCGTGAATGGCCCTCCTAGTCTTTTTAATTCTTCCATGTCTCTATTTCTCTGCGGTCTACAGCGACATTCGCAATCTCTTTAGTCTGTAAGACTGTAATCCTTGCTTCTGTAATTGTTCTTGTCGTACACTCCACTCTCATTATTTCTGGAATTTTTGCAGTTCCAATTTTCCTATAGTTTTTGAATCAACGCAAGAGATTTAGCTTTGACCTGCGCTGCCGACGCGCACGCGAGTTGCTTGGCGCCTCTTCTGCCGAGTTCATAGTTGATGAACCCTACACTGCGCTCAGAGTCCAAATTGTGAATTGGCGCCTTGTCCAGTTTTTCACAGTCCATTTTTGAGAGAGCATGTTCCGCTGATTCGTCAAATTCTCGGAATCCAAAGATATCTCCCTTTTGTTTCTGAAATCCTTCAGCAAGCTTTGGCAATATCATACCCAAAACCTTTGTGACTTCAGTACTTATTTGGAGAGCTGTAGCTTTGATAGCATTGCAAATATCATCGTCATATTGTGTTTGTTGGAATCCTTCAACAGACACAAACTCAAATGCCGGTGTATCCACTTCCAACAGTTTAGCCGGATCAGTAGAAACGAGGTCTTGGTATAACTGTTGGAATGCTGAAATTAGCTCTGAATAATTTGTACTGGTCGATATCGTCAGTGAAAAGAACGGCTCCACTAAATGAAGTCCAGTGAGAGCTCCAGCCGTGTACACAACTCTCAAGAAGTCCAGATCCAGGAAGCATCGTACAATGCAGGCCAATTGGTTCGTCAGTCGTCACATGCTCAAATTTTCCGAGAAATGTTCCCACATCGTCAATGTGATATAAGGTTATGGCACATGTAACGTCAATCTGTTGAAACATTCATCTTTTAGACTGACAGATTTGTTTCGCTTCGGCGCGATATGAGCGTCGAAATCGTTGGCTTTGTTCCATCGTTTGTTGTCAAAGTCATGATTTATCAATCTGGTTATACAGTCCAGCGCTTGTTCGGTCACACTTGAGGATGAAGTTGTGGCATTGACGAGAAAGCTGGAATATATTTATCTCGCCCAATGGCATTTTCTATTTCGGTCCATTGTTTAGTGATCACTCGATTGAACATGAGAGTTGGGTGGACATTACAAAACAAACGATCCGGGGCATGTTCTGATTCCAGCTTCTCGGCCACCATTTGTCCGACAGAGATTATGGGATGTCTGATCAGTGATCACAAAGTCTATCTTTTCAAACAGTTCCTTTGAACTACGCTCGCTGCTTCCAGTATGTTCAACATGGCAACTTTCAAATCCGCCAAGTTCTCTCTACTTTCCATAGCAATCGGAAATGTCGGGAGAGGTCTGTATTTTCCATTTACCGTCATTCCCTGCACCGAGAAAGAACCAGCTCCTGTTTTTTCGAACCATCAACAGAATAGGTAACTACCGACTTTTGATCTGATTGCATGATCACTTTCGCAATTTCATGCAATGCTAGCGTTTCAATGCTCTTTCCGGCTTGTCGAATATTGCTAGACTGGTACTGAGTGTGGTAGAGTGTCTAGGTCTACTAAGTCTGGCGATTCGTCATGAAATTTCCATTTCCGACCAAATAGTTTAGTGCCAACAATCACTACGGCTCCCGCAGCTTGACTATCTGACATGTGATGAGAACTTTTGAGCTGGTCCATTGCTTCGTAAACCTCGGGCCTTATTTTCTGATACTTTCTCTTATGGTTGGTACTTTGGCGGCAACTCATCCTTTTCAATTTTTTTTGTCTTGGGGACAGTTTACGACGCTTCCGACCCGTAGACGTGGAAGGCTCATCTGATTCTGATGTGCTAATTTGGAAGTAACTATGATTCGGATCATCCTCAGATAGTTCACTGAAGCCTTCAGCTGAAGCCATTTCTTTATTCCTCGCTCATTCCATCTCTGCTTCCTCTTTCATTCGCTCCAAACTCTGCGATCTCTTCCTGCGTTTTATGGTCTTATTCCATTTTCTGTCGACAAAACTCTCACAAAACATTTTTCTATCATGTCTTTGGTCTTCCAGAAAGTCCCATTTTCTCGTCATTTTCACACCATAAAAATTTTCTAAGCGTTTCCTTACTTCATCGTCCGCGCAGAAGATATCAAAATGTTCTCTCGATTTTTCGTTGAAATGTTCGACTTTTTTATAATAGTTGTCGTTTCGGCGGTTTTTCTGGTCTGAACTAATTTGATGAATCTTTCATACAGTTCCAAAATTTTCAGTTTGATGCGTTAGTGGTCACTGTATATATATTACAAAAAATCCAGTGTTCTTGAAGGACGTCCGCAAGAATTCCGATTGCACTTCTTTGACCTCTCAGTTTTACGGCTCTATCCGGTCGAAGTAAGTACATGTTTCCCAAAATGTCCTTTTTCGTTGGAAGCAAGCCATTTGAAAAGTCAGCAGTTTCTATGTAGGTTGTTGAACCCAAGGTCTTCTGGGCGGACGAGCGTGTACTTGGCGTCCGAGCGTAGCTCATTGTTCACTTGGGTGTGAAGTCTGAAAATAGAAAAAAAAAAACAAGCTGTATCAGACTGGAAAACCTTGCTGCATGAAATGGGAGTCTTAGGGAATAAATAAAGGCACATACAACAATGTAATGAAAGCACAGTGAAGCATAATATTTTCGGTCTCTGAAACCAGCATTAGATGTGGTGTTGGATGTTGGTCCACTAGATGTCACTTATGTGCTGATGGTAATCAGGCTGACAACTGGACAGTGTGGTATGAAAGGTGATCGTGTCTGTGTTGTATGTGTGCGTTAATACATTCTTTAGTATATATCATAACATTAGGAATGCTGTCATCCATGACAATTTGATGAAAAGTGGAGATTTTTTGGCCGCCATGTTATTGGCCGCCATATTATGTTATGATATATACTAAAGAATGTATTAACGCACACATACAACACAGACACGATCACCTTTCATACCACACTGTCCAGTTGTCAGCCTGATTACCATCAGCACATAAGTGACATCTAGTGGACCAACATCCAAACACCACATCTAATGCTGGTTTCAGAGACCGAAAATATTATGCTTCACTGTGCTTTCATTACATTGTTGTATGTGCCTTTATTTATTCCCTAAGACTCCCATTTCATGCAGCAAGTTTTTCCAGTCTGATACAGCTTGTTTTTTTTTTCTATTTTCAGACTTCACACCCAAGTGAACAATGAGCTACGCTCGGACGCCAAGTACACGCTCGTCCGCCCAGAAGACCTTGGGTTCAACAACCTACATAGAAACTGCTGACTTTTCAAATGGCTTGCTTCCAACGAAAAAGGACATTTTGGGAAACATGTACTTACTTCGACCGGATAGAGCCGGTAAAACTGAGAGGTCAAAAGAAGTGCAATCGGAATTCTTGCGGACGTCCTTCAAGAACACTGGATTTTTGTAATATATATACAGTGACCACTAAACGCATCAAACTGAAAATTTTGGAACTGTATGAAAGATTCATCAAATTAGTTCAGACCAGAAAAAACCGCCGAAACGACAACTATTATAAAAAAGTCGAAGATTTCAACGAAAAATCGAGAGAACATTTTGATATCTTCTGCGCGGACGATGAAGTAAGGAAACGCTTAGAAAATTTTTATGGTGTGAAAATGACGAGAAAATGGGACTTTCTGGAAGACCAAAGACATGATAGAAAAATGTTTTGTGAGAGTTTTGTCGACAGAAAATAGAATATGACCATGAAACGCAGGAAGAGATCTGCAGAGTTTGGAGCGAATGAAAGAGGAAGCAGAGATGGAATGAGCGAGGAATAAAGAAATGGCTTCAGCTGAAGGCTTCAGTGAACTATCTGAGGATGATCCGAATCATAGTTACTTCCAAATTAGCACATCAGAATCAGATGAGCCTTCCACGTCTACGGGTCGGAAGCGTCGTAAACTGTCCCCAAGACAAAAAAAATTGAAAAGGATGGGTTGCCGCCAAAGTACCAACACATAAGAGAAAGTATCAGAAAAGTAAGGCCCGAGGTTTACGAAGCAATGGACCAGCTCAAAAGTTCTCATCACATGTCAGATAGTCAAGCTGCGGGAGCCGTAGTGATTGTTGGCAATAAACTATTTGGTCGGAAATGGAAATTTCATGACGAATCGCCAGACTTAGTAGACCTAGACACTCTACCACACTCAGTACCACAGTCTAGCAATATTCGACAAGCCGGAAAGAGCATTGAAACGCTAGCATTGCATGAAATTGCGAAAGTGATCATGCAATCAGATCAAAAGTCGGTAGTTACCTATTCTGTTGATGGTTCGAAAAAACAGGGAGCTGGTTCTTTCTCGGTGCAGGGAATGACGGTAAATGGAAAATACAGACCTCTCCCGACATTTCCGATTGCTACGGAAAGTAGAGAGAACTTGGCGGATTTGAAAGTTGCCATGTTGAACATACTGGAAGCAGCGAGCGTAGTTCAAAGGAACTGTTTGAAAAGATAGACTTTGTGATCACTGATCAGACATCCCATAATCTCTGTCGGACAAATGGTGGCCGAGAAGCTAGAATCAGAACATGCCCCGGATCGTTTGTTTTGTAATGTCCACCCAACTCTCATGTTCAATCGAGTAATCACTAAACAATGGACCGAAATAGAAAATGCCATTGGGCGAGATAAAATATATTCCAGCTTTCTCGTCAATGCCACAACTTCATCCTCAAGTGTGACCGAACAAGCGCTGGACTGTATAACCAGATTGATAAATCATGACTTTGACAACAAACGATGGAACAAAGCCAACGATTTCGACGCTCATATCGCGCCGAAGCGAAACAAATCTGTCAGTCTAAAAGATGAATGTTTCAACAGATTGACGTTACATGTGCCATAACCTTATATCACATTGACGATGTGGGAACATTTCTCGGAAAATTTGAGCATGTGACGACTGACGAACCAATTGGCCTGCATTGTACGATGCTTCCTGGATCTGGACTTCTTGAGAGTTGTGTACACGGCTGGAGCTCTCACTGGACTTCATTTAGTGGAGCCGTTCTTTTCACTGACGATATCGACCAGTACAAATTATTCAGAGCTAATTTCAGCATTCCAACAGTTATACCAAGACCTCGTTTCTACTGATCCGGCTAAACTGTTGGAAGTGGATACACCGGCATTTGAGTTTGTGTCTGTTGAAGGATTCCAACAAACACAATATGACGATGATATTTGCAATGCTATCAAAGCTACAGCTCTCCAAATAAGTACTGAAGTCACAAAGGTTTTGGGTATGATATTGCCAAAGCTTGCTGAAGGATTTCAGAAACAAAAGGGAGATATCTTTGGATTCCGAGAATTTGACGAATCAGCGGAACATGCTCTCTCAAAAATGGACTGTGAAAAACTGGACAAGGCGCCAATTCACAATTTGGACTCTGAGCGCAGTGTAGGGTTCATCAACTATGAACTCGGCAGAAGAGGCGCCAAGCAACTCGCGTGCGCGTCGGCAGCGCAGGTCAAAGCTAAATCTCTTGCGTTGATTCAAAAACTATAGGAAAATTGGAACTGCAAAAATTCCAGAAATAATGAGAGAGTGGAGTGTACGACAAGAACAATTACAGAAGCAAGGATTACAGTCTTACAGACTAAAGAGATTGCGAATGTCGCTGTAGACCGCAGGAGAAATAGAGACCTGGAAGAATTAAAAAGACTAGGAGGGCCATTCACGGCTAGTGAGCAAGTGAATAATTATCTCGAAGAATCAAATGTGGACGATTCGCAGAAGCTGAACCGTCTTTATCTCGAAGTCAAATATGCACGAGATACCGCTCTTTCTGTGCCAAAGACTAGTGATATATTTCGTCTAATGAAGGACTACAGAAAATTGCCCCTCTCAACGTATGCCACTAATGTGAATCTTTATCTCAGCAATGTTAGCTGTAAAGCTCAGGTCACAATGAGTTTAACCATGCAGTAGACGCATTACTGAAATGAACAATATGCTTGTATGGTAATATACTATGATCTTTATACAAATATAGAATGTGTGAAAATCATCTTGAAATCGGTCTTTGTGCACTTAGCACTCTCATTATTGTCCTTGGTGGTCTCAGATGGGTTGAAAGTTCATGATTTAACTGTATTAGTTCTCACAAATACCTTGTCAACTGCATAATTCTGTTCAGTGTTGTCGCAAACCCCCAATTAAATACAGTATAATGGATGTTTGTAGTATTTCCATCCACATTTCACTTTCAAATGCCCAAAAATTTGTGATTTTGACCGCCACCTTGGATTTCCGCAACAATGATTTTCAAAGTTCCATTAAGAATACTATTCGTGTTCTGCGACCCTGAAAACGCTATAAAGGACATATTACAAAGCACACCTGGCAATAAATATCGATTATATAGCAGAAAAAAGAATACACATATGTATGAGTAGTATGCCCGCAAAAAGGCCGAGTTGCAATGTTGCATGATGTAATATCGCATAACGTTGCAAGAGTGCCACACCTCCACACCCCTTTGTTGCAAGAGTGCCACCTCCCCCCTTTGTTGCAAGAGTGCCACCTCCCCCCACCCCCTTTCCTGCTAAGCCCCCCCTATGGGGAAAAAAAGAAAAAAAAAGGGGTATGCAACTTGGAGGCGGAGTTCTCCTCCAAGCTGAACCCCCCAAAGGGGCATACCTATCGTAAGGGCGTCTCTTTGGGGAGAAAGGGGTTTCCTCACCCCCCAAAGGAGCAAAAAGAGATAGCAAGAGAGGAAGAGGAGGGTCTTTGCTCGGCGGACTCCCAAGCTCATATGGATACATCGTCCATCATCTGGTCCCTTATAGTGCCCCTAAGCAGCCAGTTGGCTGAGTTGCCAGACAACGCCATGTATTTAATTATTATTCAGCCAGTTGGCTGCTGAGTTGCCAGATTCGTTATTTATTTTAAATAAGCTTATGTTACAGTTGGCTGAGCTATCAGCTTCGTTACTTATCTGTTCAATTACTCTGTTTTAGAAAATGATATAAACGTGTTCAAGGAATAAATAAAACACCATTACAACGTTCTGTTTATTAATTATTGGATATACAATGGTATATATATATATATATATATATATATATATATATATATATATATATATATATATGGTTAAATAACAGAAAGGGGAATATATAATCATGCAAATCATAGTATTAACTAAATATTAAAAAATATATATTTATATTAATTATATATAGTCGTACAAAACATGGAAAATATATAATTATACAAAGCACAGTATTAATCAAATCTTAGAAAAATATATAGTTATATCAAATATTAGTACAGGAAAAATATATATATATTATATATATATATATATATATATATATACACTCGTACAAAACAGTATTAACAAAATTTTTAAATAATATATAGTTATATTATCAAAAGTTATATTATCAAATATTGGTACAGGAAAATATATACAAAACGTACAATCACATTATTATTACAGTAAAATATATATTGTCTTTACCGCCTAGTGCAAAACGCTAAATTCGAAGGTGATTGACGCTACATCAACATCGCCATTACTCTGCACGATGTGGTAAAACCGCCCAAGCATCACCTCACCGTTTAACTGATACGGCGGTTTATATTCAATGTAAAGGGCTTTCATATCGTTCAATACTATTTTTGTACCCACTTTACACTCGGCAGGTAAGGTGCCCTTAACGCTGCTAGAATGCTATCAAAAGCACGCGCAAAAACGTCATCGTCGGGCGTTACCATAAATACAAGTTTATAATCATGCCTTTCCAATCGGTTTTTTTCTTAACGTACCGAGCTTTTCAATCGTGAACTCTTCTTCACTCGACATAGCGACAATTGAAATAAGCTTCCAAGTCGCAACGGCAGCTATCACTATATAGAGATACAGCTCTTCGGGATGAACCGTGTAGGCGAGCTCTGCACCGTACCTCTCAAGCGTTTTGTACCAAAGCTCAGGATATTTCGAAGAATCTAAACCTTTTAAATACGCGTCCAGAGCTAGCCCGTTCTCTCCCTGCTCATTCCTACATTCAACAAATCCGTCGAGCAGAGCGGTGTAAGCGTACTCAAGTACTGTATCAAAATAAATCATGTCTGAGATGCGTGTGTCTAATATAGGTTTCAGCTTACGGAATCCAACGATCTCAAACATTCTGTCGAGGATGAAACGGTTCCGTGTAGGAACAAGAACGCCATTATCAGCCGTGTTCTTCCACATCAATCGTATATCAACGCATGGTTGATTGTTATTTACACTCAATGTACAAACAACGGTATATGAGGAGGCTTCACTAATCACCTCTCTTATTATACCTACGTCAGCTGGTATTTTATAGCGGTCCTCAGCCCACCTCTCAACTACCGCGAAGATTTTATGCATCTCCTCAAGATTTAAATAAATAACGTTGCGCTTGCTCGCAGGTCTACTGTTCGTTTCAAGCACACAGTTAATGGTGCCGGTTTCCCGCCTGAACACACGCAACGACTTCGTCACGGAGACGTCGTACGAGGCGTTGAGAATGCTTCTCAAAGGGAGTTCCATCGTATTCATCGAGATGACTATGGCACATCCACTCGGTGCAAGCTCTGAGAGACTATGAGCCGCGTGAGGCACGCAGGTAGGCAGGAACGGTTCGATGGGCGGTTGACTCACCCTGATGATACGTGAATGGGTTTGTTCGAACCCGTATGATCCGTGAGGTGCGAGTCGCACCATAATCTAATGAAACCTGCGAGCTGACCGAATTGTTGTACCCCATTATACTGGGTAGGCGTTTTGAGAAATTTTCCGGTACAAGAACTAATTTCGGTTTTAACGTTTTATCACTACCACTCCCCCGAATACGCACCAGACAGTTTCCCTCAGGGTAAATTTCATGAACTAGGCACATTTTATAATGTTTTATCTCTCCTAAAAATCTTCACACTGCGGGGCGCTGTTAGAGAAACATATGTTCATATTTAGGCTTTTTATTTAACAGGCGATACTCATCTCTAAAATCTGTTAAAAACTCACATAACCCTTTAGCCACAACCTCACTACAAACCTCATCATGATATATATTAATGTAGTGGTAAAAATACTTAAGATTGTCCATGATAACGAGATTCACATTTTCAGTCGTAGGGTATGAGTAATCGACATGGTGTAGCATGATATAATACCGTTTATCACACCACTCATCCACAAGGCTCACTACCCATAACTGTTGTTTAGTTCTGAGCGTGCCGCTTCTTCTACCACGCGGTGCACGTGTGCCTTTATAAAGCTTAGTTCTACAACATACTTCAGTACATCGTCTGTACTGCGAAATCCTACAACCCCTCGCCAGAATATCCGTAGAGTATTTGAATAGCCTGATTCGCACGATTCAATGCTTCCTTAAAAGAGTCAAAGGAGGGGGATAGGGAGTTTTTCAGTATCCACTACATCTACTTTACTGAATACCACTTCATAAATGTTGAACACGCGATATTAAAGGGCCATTTTCTTCTACGCGAGAGAATACACGTCTGAGCTCAAGGGTATACAGAGGTCAACTGAGAACGCGGGGACAGAGGTCTGCTCAGGCTACGGGATGAATCACGTCCCCAGTCTTACAGTGGGGGGGCTTAACTTTACTGTACACACGCACACACGCAAAGTGAAACACAAGTCGATGCACGATTTATTTAATAAACGAAATAATCAGCATGTATATATTTAGAAACACGTGCAATAAATAAGTTAACAATAGGCACATAAAAGAATGTTCACAATACATATTAAGTTACAAATACGTGTGACGAATAAGTTAGCATTAGACCCATCAAAGATTATGGTAACCAAAGGGTACGGTGTCATAGGTACCAGGTAACGTTTCCTATAGGTGTTACGGCACCTTCGTACCCTAAGTTCCTTCACACACCCCAGTTTCTGCGCCCGAAAATTGTGGGTGCCTACAATTAGTTGGGGAGCCGTTCACCCTCATCATCGTCCAAACACACTAGATCCTTCAGCGAATCAAAGTTAACGACCTGCCGATTCGCTTGGTTAAGCGTGATACCCTTTGCCTTCACGATATATTTCATTCCCTATCCTCACCCGTACCCCATAAGTTTTAGGACCTGTTGAGACAAAAGAGTCGGCGTATGTTGTCCCCATACTCATCCTTGATCTCATCAGTGAGCTCGCCGAGGAATTCACCAATAGCAGGCATGTATTCACCCTCCTCGCTGTGAATATCACGCTATCTGTATCGGCATACAAGACTCTCTGCCCAAGAGAATGCAATAGACCCCAAAGTTTGATGCGGGCGTAGGCTGTTGTGAAGCTGGCTACAGGAATGTTTGTAACCCTTGAGGTATCTGTGGCCAATTCAGTGTTGTTGTACTTTATTATGTAAGTATTACCTACATTCACGATTTCCATGACTTCTTTATCGGGTGCGTTGGCATAATCCCAGACTTCGCTATAACTTTGTGCCAAATGAACGTTTCCCTTGCCAGTATTCTGTGCAAATTTTCCCCATAGACTGTTTAGACACAACTTTGCACTAAAGCGCTTGCCAGGATTCTTTACAATTTGGGCGCGATCAAGTTGTATACCTTCGTGGTCGCGGTAACGTTGAATATAGGCAGACTTTTCATCTTCGGTGTCAACTCCTCGCGGATACCCTGATGCCTCAACCTTATCCTTCAAAAATGCGTTTATATACGGTGTGAAAAGGTTGGGTAGCTTCTGAAACCTCCAAACCTCATGTATCTTCAGTATTCTATACCCATGGCGTACGGCTAGGGCCAGCTCAGGACTTGTATATACGCCTCTGATCTTACGCTGGTGGGGTGTATGGTTACAATTACCGTTATTCTCTTCCGCACACTTCACGCACAGGGGAAACATGAGCTTATGGTCAATGACGACGGGTAAGATCGGCATCCATAATTCGCGAGGGGCGAGCACGTCTACGAAAGAGAGCCCAAAGTAGCGATCATTCAAATTTCTTGAAAATTCACTGATGGAGGGCAGGTTAGGCCCCACTATTTTTTCAGGAGCGCCCACGGGGTACGGGTTGTTCTTCATCACGTATGGGTATAAAGAACAGAAGTCGTAGTAGTGAAGTTTCACGCCCTCCGTAGGTGGAAAGTATAGCTTGAAGGGATTTGTGCGTCCACCGAACAAGCTATCACCGCATTTGAGAGGATCCAGTACCATTGAACGTTTGATGGCTCTTATCTCCTCACGATACTGCTCATCGGTTCTCCATCCGTGCATCATATTCATGCTCCCACAAGATTCTGTGTGAACGGGCACCTATAAGTTGATCACGGGTGCGCGTCCACGCACGGCAGTCGGCAGGAGATCTACCGTGGATATCTCCGGTGATTCCACACTCAGGACGGGGGCATCCATGCACCAGCAACCGTTAAAGAGAGTACACAGTCTTCTCACGAGTGGCACGGTTTTCACTTAGTCCATCAACCCAAAAAACACGACCATTAATCTTAATGGGTACTTCACCCGTGTTGCGGGCGTGCTTTATGTATACACCTGTCTGCTGCTGTAGGTGTGAGCCAGTAAATAGCCTTGTGGCCGTAACTGCGGGGGTTGTTTCTGTGAATAATGGTTAAGGTGGCTTTAGGCATGAAGTTATTCTTGAACACCGTAAAGCATAGTGAAGCGATGGTGGTTGCGACTTGCAGCGGATCGCATTTGAAACGGACTATGTACATTCTTCTAAAGGCTTGGAAACATACTCTAAGCACGCGCACATCATTCACGCAATAACGTTCACACTCAGCAGCTATATTATAAGGATTATTCATTAAAACTACCGTAGTATCGATCAAAGTCTTCGCACTCATCTACACTCATACAATCATAGTTAAAATAATGTTTGGGTGGAGGTAGACCTATATAGTTTAAAGTCTCGCTAGTGAGGAAAGTGTAAGGGAAGTAGCCTTTTGATACTTCAGCTGCTACCCCCATCACCTTGGGTAGCTTTGCTAATTTACAAGGCGTGAATAATAAAGTATCTTTAAATTGCACATTACCTCTTATTTGCATCTGTATAAGTTTGTTTCCTCTTTTCAAGGGATCACCCGTGAATATCTCGGATGATTCGTGCTCGAGCAGCTCCTTATAAAGGAACTGTGTGTCAAATTTTGCCCCGTTATGGGCAAGAATATACAGTCATTTTTTTGAACTTGTCGGCTAACTTGACAATATAGGACACAAATAGTTTCACAGGGAATCTCTGCAGACACCTTAAAAACGTTTGTCCGTTTACCACATTTGGGGCACTCGTCACACTCGATCTCCATACACTCGTTGCAGATAGTCTGGCTCACAAGTAAATGTGGAACTACCTCTTTGGTTTCGGCGTTCGTATGTTTCTATATCGTAGTATACAGTTATACAAGGTTTGTTTTTAGGCTTTGCGTCTTTCATATAACATACATGCTTTACGCCATCCGCCTTATATTTCTCATGGCATGTAGAACAGTGAATTTCGTCACATTTGTGCAAATTTCCCTACCTTCATGTGAAACATGCCACATTCACAGATTCTCATTTTCCTGCACGTGCCATTGATTTATGGAGTTCAAAACAGTTATTGAAAAATGTGCGTCTACACACATTACAATCCCTCTTCTCAGCTTCAACTACACGGCTTTCACATTTGGGGCTTTTACACTGTTCACATACCATGTGGCAATCTTTACAATGTTTCACATATCATCTGCAAACTCGAGACACCCCTTACACAAATCATGATGTCGCCCATATTTTCGACTTTTATCATAACTCGCGTAAAGCACCTTATATTACGGATGGGGAGATACGTTGTACCTGACAGTCCTAAAATAAGTAGGGGTCTTGTACGATCTCTCACACTGCTTTTAAAAACATACACAGTCCTACGACTATCATCCAGGCCAAATACCACTATACGGCATTCATTTCCTGTTCAACCCTTCTCAGCTCTTCAGGACCCATATTACAGTCAAATTCAAGTTCACAGTCTACAGCTAGTTTACGGGCACGCTCCACGATCGTAGGCAACCAAATTTTTTGGTCGTATTTTGTACAGTAAACATACGTGCTAGACACTGCTATAAAGCCGCAACCACGATCGACGTTTATATGCCTCTATATAAATAGGAGAATTGAAGTTAAGAGTGTAAGGTGTGGCACTATGACCCGCAACACGGAATACACGGTCAATATTTACCGTGAAGTTGTCCATATTGAATGCTATACTACTTTGGGCGGCTTGCATTATACGCGCTAATATATATTCTACATCTCAGCAGCCAAACGTCTAAATGGCACTACCACCCAAAAATCATCTACATCGTTATCATCTGAGCCGAAACCGAAGGACAGACTCGTCCTGACTTCACGCTCGTCGCGGTTCTGAAGGGCAAACTCTACAATGCGCTCTACAACGCGACGTAGCCCGCGCTCAATTCCATTGCTATACAGGGATCTAGGGTCAACCCTGACTATATACCGATTTCTAGTCAAGGCTGGGGTCGGGGTTGCGGAGCGCACCAACTCAAATGTTATATCATCCTCAACAGAGCGAGTCACCGCTGAGGAGGATGGACGAGTGCCTATATTGGACGATGTGGGGATTGCGCCGTAAGACGTTGAGGGCTGGGGGTCTATTACAGCAGACTCTACAGAACGGGTGGGGGCTGTGGAGGAAGTACAAGGGGTCGAGGAAGCTGATGTAGGGTTGGTAGCGTAAGACGTTGAGGGTTGGGGTTGTACCGCGGATTGTCCATCAACCGGCGCGTATTTCGCGCGCTTTATACCTGACGTGGAGGACTCTTCAGCGTGTCGCCGCTTTGAGCGTGCCGCCGTTGAGGGTATGGGCCCTGTAGATGCACGGCCAATGGATTCACCCGTGATGTCGATGATGGTGGGGTGTACATCGTCGTCATTCACGGTTCTGTGGAAGAAGAAAACAAAATATAAGGAGCAGAACTCGTTATTTGTGATATTCTGTAAATGAGTCACTTAGGGGTGTGACGTGTTAGAAATGGATGCTGTAGAAAAATTCAGATTCACGAGCCCATCCACATGTATTATATCTGGACCTACAGGATGTGGTAAAACGGTGTTTATGCTTAAAATTATTAAAGAAAAGGGTGAAATGTTCTCAAAATTTGTGCATAAAGTTATATGGTGCTATTCGACATACCAATCAGTGTTCAACGAGTACCAGGACGATGTTTTGTTCCATAAGGGGGTCTATGACGTTAATTCACTAAAGGGAAATGAACATACAGTCATCGTAATTGACGACCTCATGTTGGAGATGGATAAAACGTTTGCCGAGACATTTACAGTATTCTCCCACCACCTTAACATAAGCGTGTTCTTCATCAATCAGAATCTATTTTTCAAAAATAGATACATGCGCGATGTATCGTTAAATACGCAATATCTAGTCTTATTCGCGCAACGTAGAGATGTGTCACAAATTGGAGTATTAGCCAGTCAAATGTTCCCGAGTCAGCGTAAGGAGTTTTTGGAGGTTTATAAAGAGGTCACAAAGCACATTATGGATATTTGCATGCGACCTTCACCCACGAAACACGTTTAGGGTGCTTCTAAGAACGAATATATTTCCAAACGAGCCTGAAACCGTGTACATTCCAGAATGATGAATAGGCTAAAGAAATACCATGAATTAATAAAAATCTATCAACGACTGCCTCGGTCGTTGCAGCAGATGCTTGTTAAAAATATCGACTCTGACTTTTTAAAATGCATCTGTGAAATCTGCCTCAATGTTATAAAATGTAATGTTCCAATGAAATCCTGTCAGAAGGCTCGCTTACGTCGTTACAAGAACATAATACGAGCGCTCGCCCATAAAAGTCAGACTGTGGGTAAGAAAAAGCGTATTATTGTACAAAGAGGCGGGTCGTTCCTACCCATCTTATTTTCAATTTTGGGTCCTTTACTGACTAGATTAATATAATGAAGAAGGTGGTGGTGATCCCGCACGAGGTGTATGCTTCATTACAAAGGACCCCAGACGCTGCTCTAGAGCCCCGTAAAAGTAGGCTTAAAAGAATGGAGAGTGAGCTACTACTCCTATTAAACAGTGAAAAGGCGCCTGATGAGAAAAGGGTTTTGTATCAAGAGGCTTTGCAGAAATTTCTTCACGAGTACGAAGATTATAAACATCCTACAGAGCTCCCCGTGAGGCACAGCTCGAGTAGCGCTGAGCATAGTGGTACAGGGCCTGAGCAACCAAAGAGTAGCGGAACACAGCACATCGAACATGTGCTAAAAAACAGCCTCCCCATACATTGAGGAATAAAGGTTAAGTCTTTATAATCTATTGAGTGAGGACCCTATCATACAGTGGGCGACACAGGCGAGGTCATTGTTGATGGAACAAGGGTACAGGGTCCAATATCGTTGATATTGTTCATGATCTGGTGAGAAAGTGGGACAGGCCATCACCAACAGGATGGAGACATATTAAGGCAAGACTACAGCAAATAAATGTCCCCAAAACATTGATAGGTAATCTGAATAGGTTAAAAGACTTGGAGCATGCATCGCACGTGTCACAACTGAGTACACCTTCACCCACAACAGCTGCAGTGTCTCTGAAGAGAAGAAAGAAGAGAGTAGAAGGCCAACCTTATCCACGTGCCTCTAAAATACGCAAATGGCTAACGTATTAAGTAAGCACTATTATGACATTTCTAGCCCAGCATCCTATGGTGGCGTTAATAGACTGTACAGAGGTACTTATGGCGTAAGGAAAAAGGATGTTGAGAGATTTTTGCGTGCCCAGGATGCTTACACACTTCATAAACCGGTGAGAAAAAGGTTTAAAACAGCCAAGACAACAGCCGCTTCGATTGACTCTATTTGGCAGGCAGATTTAACAGACATGCAAAGATATTCGGTGTACAACGATGGTTACCGCTACATCCTATTCATAATAGATGTATTCTCTAGATACCTGTGGCTAGTTCCCCTGAAAAATAAATCGCCTGAAACAGTCGCTAAAGCAACCAAAACACTGATGTTGAAAGAAAACAGGATTCCAGGCTATTTTTGTACGGACATGGGGAAAGAATTTATAGGGCGTGCTTTTCAGAACATGTTGTCAGAGTTTAATATCAGCTATTACACTTCCAACTCTATACATAAAGCATCTTTAGCTGAAAGAGTTCAGCGTACCATAAAGGAACGCATGCACCGTTATTTTACACATAAAAGCACGCTCAGATATATAAACGTTCTCGATTCATTGGCTTCATCCTACAACCGCTCACACCACCGTACGATCGGTACAACGCCTAACGATGTTTTAGAAAGAGGCAGGCGACCGAGAAGTGATGGACCACCACCACCACAATCTGTGCGTTTCAAAATCAATGATTATGTAAGGTTGTCACGTTCGGGAAATAAATTCGCGAAGGGTTTTGAGCAAGGATGGACACGCGAGATTTTTAAAGTTAGAGCTATGAGGCCTAAAGGCGAGATAATGATGTATTACGTTGAAGATTTGAATGGGGAAGAAATCTCGGTTTTTTTTTACCGCGAGGAACTTCAGAAAGTGGCATTTAATTTAGGAAAAAACGTGTTTAAAATTGAGAAAATTTTAGGGAGCAAAGGCGCAGGAAAGAAGATGTACCTGGTGAAGTGGTTAGGTTATCCAGAAAGCTTCAATACCTATATAAAAGCCGATGCAGTCATGAAGCTTAATTAGTATGCAGCATGGCTCCCAACCATTTCTACGTCACACTCCCGTCCTCCTCATCCCTGTCTATGCACCCTAACAACACATTAGCCAACTTTGTAACAGAACTCCATGGGCCCATTGATTTGGGTCGTGATTCGTATGAGGTGGGGGTATGTGAAATTCAGCTGGACAGTCTTTTTAAATATTGATTATAAAGACGCCGTTTTTACAATTCTTAGAAACTGTGACGAGTGCGCCAAAGCCGGCGGGTAACTCGGGACGAAACTATACGCATCGCCCGGACTAAGGTCGCACAGTTTTTCAGTACAACTGTGACACTAGGCCGGGTCGCTATGGTTCGGTTGAGGATGTTGTGAGAGACTTAAACATATGTTTAAAAAACTCGCACCTTACGAATGATTTAATATACGAAATCGTAAACAGAGGAGGCGCTGCACATACTCTAATGCTAAAATCAAAGGCTAATAGAAATCTTAAAGACGGAAGAGTATTCAAAATTATAACCGAGGGGCGTTATCGAGCAGCCTTCCAAAGAGACACCTATCACGTGGTACCGGATGACTTGTCCCGCTTAATGTACCAGCTGAAGATGGAGAAAATGGCTGAAGGCCCTGAGCCGCCAGAAATGTGCTATATTTATAGCAATATAGTAGAACACCAATTTGTTGGGGACACCCAGGCCCGTCTGGTACGCATTGCACCATCCCACCATAGACAGGGGTTGAGTATTACATATGACAGGCCCCATTATGTGAATGTCGCAACTAATCTAATAACTAATATCTCAATATATATAAGAACGATGGAGGGTAAAAATGTCCCATTCGGTGACGGAGCTTGACAGTGAAGCTGCACTTTCGCCGCACTGAGTTATAATGGTCAGAAAACCATTCACGGTGTACCGGGGTGTGAGATATCAGCGCGGCAGCGGCCTTGGGGCCATTTTTTCATCCATACTGCTCAGAGCTGTACCACTATTGAAGAGGGGGGTCAGGTACCTTGGTAGGAAGGCCTTACAAACAGGATTTAACGCGGCAGAAGAAATGCTCGCGAGTACTAAACCTAAAGAAGCTAAAAAAAAACATTTAAGGCGTACGCGGGATGAAATCATCAAAGATGCGAGGAGGAAAATGCGTGGCGGAGAAAAAGAAGAAGAAGGGGTTGCCAACACATGATGTAAAGAAGAGGGCTGCTAGGAAGAAGGGAGTGCCATCACGTGGTGTAAAGAAGAAGAGAGCTGTTATGAAGAAGGAATCACGTGGTGTTAAACGTAAAAGGGTGCCAAAAAGGAAGTGTTCTAAGCGTATGAAACCTATGGTTGATCATTTTTTTAACTGATATAAACTGAGGAAGCTAGTCTCACGAATTAGATTGTTTAACAGTCGTCGCGGGAGGTGGCACTGTTTCTAACTCACCATGGCACGTTTCATTCATCCTTGCAGTTCACAGTGCTGTAAATCGGAGCTATCCCTCTTTAATATGCCTCCAACTCAAGTATCTATTGAGCACAGTGACTTTATTACAATTAACCCTTTAAACACGATTACTTCACCCAGTGCCCCTATAGAATTCGTGATACCCAGCTCAGCCAATACTTTTTTGATCCGGGCTGTATGGATATGTATACTAAACTACGCATAGCTCATTCTGACGGAACGGACTGCGATGATAATTATGCTGCATACCCCGAAACAAACTTTCTGCACACCATATTCAGCCAGTGTGACGTATATTTAAATCAGACTAACATCTCGGCAGGCACGGGGTATTACCACTACGATCGTATCTGGAAAATGTCCTCAACTTTTCAAAAGAAGCGAAGATACCTTTTTATCTGCCGAGGGGTATTACCACACTAAAGATGAAGATGGAATAAAGGATAAATGCAAGACCACGCTTCGACGAATGGGGATTATAAAAGAGTGCCTTGAAGTTTGAAAATTTTGGACTTAAAAATATCACTTTATATATCAATGGCGTCGCATTGGGTGGGACAATGAATATGGACTACTCGTCAGATGCTGTGTTCCCGCTCTGCGCGAGAGCATACAGCGGTTTAGGCCATACACAGGGGTGTGTGACGAACTCGGAATCGGCCTAACACAGAAAGAATTTGTGAAAGTTTAACATTTATTCATTTGACCTTACGCCTGACTTAACCGCGGGGTAAACACCCATTTAAACGCCCAGCAGACCGGTACGGTGGCAGTACGTTTGGATTTCGCCAAGCCTACAGACGCGCCTATTAGTGTACTAATGTATCTAGAAACACAGGCCCTAATAGAGATGGATCGTTTCCGGAATATAAGCACAGATTTTTAAAATGGACGCAAATACCCTCAAGAGAGTGGTGAAAAGTGACTGTTTCGCGCGTTCGAAATTTATCGGGGTTTTTGCAAAGAATGAAATATTGATGCCACCTAGCACGAGAAACTGGCACGGGGCCATCGTTAACACCGAGATTGTGGGTGGCGAGGGAATTCACCGGTTCGCTCTTTATTTTAAAACTAATGAAAGACTATACTACTTCGATTCACTCGGGCTCCCCCCATAGAACGATTCGACAATCGTAAATTTTATCGAGCAATTACGTGTGCCTGAGGTAATTTGGGCCCCATATCAACTTCAAAGCCTTTACAGTGAAACATGTGGGCTATATTGTATCTTGTTTCTCTTGCATATGTCTCGCGGGAAGGGATTTATGAATTTTTTTAATTTATTCGATTTGTGTGACACAAATATGAACGATAAATAGGTATGTAGACAGATAAAAAAAAAATTCCCACATGTTGCAACCCCCTGTAAGCCCTATAGTGTGTAAATCTGTATATACATTTGTAACAATAAAGAATTGGGCGCTGCCCCTTTTTGTACATGTTTAATAAATGAAAATAATGTGTTTTGTTAATATCTTTAAAAGTACTTACATAATCTCTGCGGTGATAGCGCAATCGGATGAGTTGTGCGACACCATGACATCTGATTCGCAGCGTGGTGTGGATACCACTTCGTCCGCCACCCTTTCTCCAAAAGTTTTTATAATCTCTTCTAACTCCGTTTCGTCCCTGTAAAATAAAGATAAAATTATTTTTAAAAACGAATGCACTTCTTAAAACTGCATTCGTTTCTAAAAATCTACCATTCCAATATATATATATATATATACACACACACGGAAATAGTGATGAAAAGTAGTGAAAAAAGTAGATTGCAGCGATATTTAGAATCCAACAAATTATTTTTATTATATATAATAAAGGTTATTCAAGTATTCAACTGAAAATGCTTGCAATTATGGCTTCTTTATAAGATAACGCTCACATTAGTTCGTCTGCAAATTCGAGATCGCTGGGTGAGTTGCTCGCCGATGCACTCGCTCTCCTTTCGCCGAAAGTATTTATAACACGGTCTAGCTCGGTGGCGGTCCTGTAATTAAAATAATTGTCGTGAAGCTGGATGCAAACAACACGTTTCGGGAAAAATAGTGTTATTCAAAACTAATAAATAAACGAGATTTGTTTGCGTTGAGAAAACCTACCACGCTTGAATTGAGTTGAACAACTTTTATTAATAAATACAGTAGTCTTTTTACAATTTACAATTTTACAATGATATGAATAATTTTGAAGCTCGACTATTTATTTTATTTAATTTGGTCCTCAAGCTTTAGGCTTTACTGGGCTCTTATTAAAAATAAGCCACTAGTTGCTATAAATTAGTAATAATAAATAAATGCGGTCCTGTAATTAAAATAATTGTCGTGAAGCTGGATGCGAACAACACGTTTCGGGAAGAATAGTATTAATCAAAACTAATAAATAAACGAGATTTGTTTGCGTTGAGAGAGCCTGTCCACGGTTAGGTTAAATTGAAATTATTTGGCAGTAATTTGACGAGAAATACACACAATGAACAGATTTAAAATTAAAAACTGTCGAGAGCATATATATATATATATAATATATATATATATATATATAATATATATACACTATATGATCAAAAGTATTCGGACACCCCGGAAAATCCGCATTTCTGCAAAATCACCTTCGCCGAAAGGTATGCTGGAAAAAAGCGTGGCGAAACTATAATGCTGAGGTGTTCTGTTAAGTTATCAGTAACTGTTGTGAAGCCATGCCGCGCGGACGTGAACTCTCCGAGTTCCAACGTGGACTCGTCATCGGATGTTATTTAAGTAACGTTCTATACGAAACATTGCAGCCAAACAGGATATACCAAAGTCGACTGTAGCGGATGTTATCATGAGATGGAAGCACGACGGTGCAACTAACGCGAAAAAAAACGTTCGGACGACCACGCAAACTGACGGAACGTGATAGAAGTAGTCTGGTACGACATGTCAAGAAGTCCCGCACGTCCTCTGCCGCTTCCATCGCTGAGGAGGTAGGAAGAGCATCCGGTACCTCCGTTAGTACTGTAACTATCCGCAGAGAGATGCACAGACTCGGTTATTATGGTAGAGCAGCTGTACACAAGCCACTGATTACAAAAGTTAATGCCACGCGTCGTTTGGCCTGGTGTGTCTCCCGTCGTTCCTGGACCGTGGAGGACTGGAAAACTGTTCTTTGGAGCGACGAGTCGCGGTATTCACTCTTCCAGTCTGATGGGCGTGTTTGGGTGTGGCGACAGCCCGGAGAACGGCTTCTTCCTGACTGTGCACGTCCAAACGGTGAAGTTCGGTGGAGGGTCCATCATGGTATGGGGTTGTTTTTCCTGGCTAGGGCTCGGCCCGTTGGTTGTTATACCCACTACCATGAACGCTGACGTTTATCTCGACGTTCTGGACAATTCGGCCCTCCCTACACTGTGGCAATACTACGGAGATGGCCATTGTTTGTTTCAACAGGATCGAGCTCCCTGCCATACTGCAAGGCGTGTGCAGGACTGGTTTCGTGAAAATAAGGTGGATTTGTTAGACTGGCCTGCTCAGAGCCCCGATCTCAACCCGATCGAGCACATGTGGGACGAACTGGAGCGACGGATACGAAACCGCACACCACTCCCGGCTTCACTTGCATCTCTTGCATCAGCTCTGCAAGAGGAATGGCGAGCCATTCCTGCACAGACTTACCGAAAACTGGTGGAAAGTATGCCTCGACGTTGTTGACGCTGTAATAAAAGCAAAGGGTGGACCTACTGGTTACTAAATGCCATAATAAAACCATTTTTCCCAAAACCATGCGGTGTCCGAATACTTTTGATCATATAGTGTATATATATATATATATATATATATATATATATATATATACTGAATATATGGGACACAAACATTAATTAAACACGATTTTCAAGACTATTACAACGTTACAAATTACTTACATTTCACAGGATTCTTGAATGAGGGTTTGGTCCACTGCTCCATTAATTTCATCAAAGTTCTTTGACGAGAAAAGTCTGTTCTGGTCTATTGCATTGAATAATAGGCGTGTGGCTTGGTTGTAATAATCGCTGTCACCAACAAGATCGGGTGAATCGTAAAGCTCAGCCATGATTCGTATGATGCAACAACGTGAAACTGATTCTAGGCGGAGGTGCCCCATTTATAAGGGGTAGCCCCCTGCCTACAAACGGAGAGCCTTGTTTCCTATTGGGTCACTGGTGGAATAGGGTGTTGTTTAGGCCTTGTGGCGGTCATTTTCGGCCAATCGAGAACATATCACCTTTTCAAAGACAATCATGGTTGTCCCACGAAAGTAGGGCGTGTTTAGGCGTATGCATGTTGAAAAACAAGCCCTTTCAAGTATTCTTGGCCGGTGATTGGCACACCGCCGTAAAACCTGGGTGGAGCTCATACCCTATGTAGGAAATACTCGATCAACGGGTATACCGGAATCGAAATTTTTTTTTTTTTAGTTCCATAATGATCTCACCTGTATCGGTCCACTGTATGTTGGAGTCCTCAACAATGAACTCTTTTCGGTGAGATGATGTGAAAGAGATGGCAATCATTCCCTGACGAGATGTATTTCTGATCCATGTTAAACTGTAGGTCTAATGGGTGAAAACCTTATATTTGTCAAAATGAATAATTCGGTGGGTTGATGTGAAAGAGATGGCAATCATTCCGTGCGAGATGTATTTCTAATTCCATGTTAAACTGTAGGTCTAGTGTGGTGTGAAACGCAAACTGGTAGTTCAGCCTTCTATTAGCTGATAAATTAAATACATTGCGCTATCTGGCACCTCAGCCAACTGGCTGTTTGGGACTATAAAAGGCGGTGTATGGCAGAAGACTCTCATAACAGCTCGGGCATACTGCGGGCATACTACTGTATGCCTTCAGGGGGGATGTACAGGGGGTTAAGAGGTTTCGAAAAAAAATCTAATATAAAATCGTGCTTAGAAATGGTGTCTCCAAATTTTACGCTTGTCCCGAGCAAAAAATTTAGGATTAACATCCCCGCTGCTATAATTATCCAAGTCTGCAAGACTATTACTGCTTTTAAATTCCCTTAATGCCCTTTCTTATCTTTAATCATTTTAGCTATTTCCCTATTCCACCACAAAGGTTCCTAATCTTGTTATTCCTAACGCTTCTGAAAGGGATACACCTACATTGTACATTAGGGTGGTTAAAAAAAACAAAAGTTTCAAATTTATAGGTGATGGTATTTTTTCCCATAATATAAGTCAATAGAAGTCCATTGATATCATTTTGGTCAAAATCAAATTTTGTTTAGGGGTTCCTCATTAAGGTTGAATTTCTGCATTTATGGAAGTTAAATTTTCCTTAATTATGAACCTAATTATTATATTTCTATTGAAGTTTATTGATTTTACATATTCTTGATATAAAAATGCAATTAAGAACATTTGCTGATTTATTGAATCACATTTGGTACTCATTACACTGGGTAGCAAAATTGAAAATTTCTGTTTGTTGTGATTTTTCTGTCGTTTCTTAATGATTTCGGGGCGCTGATTCCAAAAAATGATATTGGTTTTTGCTCTATCATCAACCGTTTCAAAAATATCGGTTATCACACTTTTCATATGGCAAAGTATATAAAGAAGGTAACAAATATTTTCTGAAAATAAACACTATTGGAAATTAATGTTTATTGAGCCAAAATTGTTTGGACAAACCCAAAATGGTGCAAAGGATATATTATAGATCATGAGGAGAACGATAAGAGAATAACAAGCCTCGCTATGCAGTGTGCGTTCCTTAAAAATGCACTGAAGAACGCGACTTCCGCGTATGAACATTCTTATCCTTTCTGATCAGCGACCATACGTAGTCTCCCATCATGGAAGCATCCCAATGGCCCTGGTACCTTTTCTCCATCGTTTGAATATCTTGATGGAATCTTTCGCCATGTTCTTCACTCACATCGTCCAGGTTATCACGAAAAAAGTCTAGATGTGAATGCAGATTGTGTAATTTTAAAGACATACGGTACCCCATTTTGCCATAGTACTTAATCAAGTTTGACACTAACTCCTTATAGTCTGGTGCTTTATGGTTGCCTAAAACACACGAACCACATCACGGAAAGCACTCCAAGCCTCTTTTTCGATCGGAGTCATCTTGGCTTCAAGGTTCTTTGAATTCAACAGTGCCTTGACTTCTGGTCCTACAAAGATGCCAGCCTTGACTTTGGCCTCAGAGAGTTTAAGGAACATGACCCGAATCTGTTGGAAAACTTCCCACCACAAAATCTAACGCAGTTACAAACTGCTTAATTAGACCCAACTTAATATGGAGAGGTGGTAGCAGAACTATGTCAGGCTTCACAAGAGGTTCCCTGAGTACATTGTACTTCCGGGTTGCAGTCCTTCACGTGGAGGCCACTGAACTGTTTATAGTACTCAGTTGAAACCCTGCTATCCCACAGGCAAAGAAAACATGATATTAGTAAACCCTCCTTGTAAACCTAACAGGAAACCAATCATTTTGAAATCACCACACACGTCCCAGTTATATTGTTCATACCTGATTTCAGTGAGCAGTTGTTTGACATTTTCATAGTCCTCTTTCATTTGAACAGAATGTGCAACTGGTATAGATGGATATTTGTCTCCCATTGTGGAGTAGAACAGCTTTTAAACTCCGAGTTGAAACTGTCAATAAACAGGCGCCACTCTGAGGGTATATGTGTTAACCCAATAGCTGTGAATAGACCATTAACCTCGCTGCAATAACAGAGAGAGCCATTGACATCGTAGACCTTGCAAACTCTTCATGCGCTTTCGGTATACAGTGCTCTTGCAGTCTTCTCCAAACAAATTCACTCTTTGAGTCTGGAGGTCAGAAGCTCAGACCCTGATTTCGTCGACCCAAATCTCTAATTAAGTCGTCCAATTCCCTCTGATTTGGAAAGTGAGGGTTTGTACTGAAAGTTACTATATATTCTTCATCATGACTGTCCTCACTAGCCGATATCTTAGATGAGCTAGCTGCATCCTCGTTTTCAACCTGCAAAGCAAAGAAACAAAATATTGGCATCGCTATATATGTAGAAGAGCATCAGCACTAAGAAAATCGACACATAATGACCCACAGTCTGTAAATACAGAAGGTAAAGTAATTGATAGATACCTGTTCTGGTGGACGTGGTATTGAAGACCTTCGCCATGTGGTACAGGAGCTATGGACGACGCTATGCTTGGATACTGAAGAATCTGCCTTCCTTTAACTTTCCTGTACTTAGAAACATCTACCATGCAGTAGTAGCAATCGTCGTGGTGCTCTTTGGTTCTCTCCATTACTGGGTACCGCAAAGGGCATTGCCTTGCGTACTCCCGCAGCCACCCTTCAAGTGTGAGCGGCAGCTTCCACAGATCACATGGGGTGCCAGGGCTTATCTTGGTCACCAATAGGCATACCAAAATAGAGCGATACGCGATCCGATCCAGAACTTGGTGCCTTCACAATCTTGTGCGATACTTGCTTGAGGCCTATGTAATACCCACAAACGTAGTAGAATATACCGGCGAGTGTTTACAAGCTCTAGTTGCTATTCTCTTTACCAAACTGTACTACATTAATCATAACCTGCAGATATAGAGAGAAGAGTTATTAAATCTGCAACAGATTACAGATTTCAGAAAAAGATGTATTCACAACACTAAATAATGTTCGCAATAAAAAAGGATCGATAACACTCAAATCGTCAGCACAGAGAAGCACAGAAAACACAGTACCTCAGTGCTGGTAACCATCAGACAAACAACCTGCTTCTTTGTGTGCTCAACTTACTGACTCTCAGACTCTGCGCTCTTCTTTATATAGCACAGTGGAAGTTTCGGGCAATTTCTAGAGCAAGAAAACTGTCAACGAACATCCGGATTGTTCTCAACAATTCCTGATTATTCTGATTGCTGCGCCATAAAACATTATACTGGTAAAACATGAAAAATGGATTATCTCTGAAACCATGATGATACACACAAACCAAGGCCAGATTTGGACTCAGCGCCCACAAATGCATATTAAAAACATAAAAAATTATATATAAACAGAATCAGTGTTACACAGTGTTATGGTCTGTTCTTTAGTTCTGCATGGTGTGTCTACGTAGATGTCAATGTGGATTTATGAAGTTGGGTATGGTGTTTCGATGCTTTTCAACTTCTTGTAGAAGCCATTGCAATTGTCCTTCGTTTTGGTTATCGTTTTTGCGAAGTCCTGGATCATGGCAATGCCTCGCTCGGCCACATCATTGTGACTTTAAGACATTTGACAAAGTTATAAAAAGTATTCAAGTCCTGATCATCAATCCATTCCTCTACCGGTTTGCTCATCCCACGCGGTTGAAGTAGCATTCAAGAGCTGGAAAACAAACCACGATCTTTCGTCTAGTATGTCTATCAGCTGTGTGTCATTGTCTAGGAAGACTAGGTTTTCCTCATTTTCTTCCGACACTGGTCGTGAGGCCAGCTTTTGTGCCATATCTTGTTTCTGTTTGCTGTCACACAATCGCTGCAAAGAGCAAACATTACCTTTTCTGGCCTCATGTGAGAAGTGTGCCGTCGGAGAACAACCTAGAGCACTCTCAGCTACTTCCTTGTCCACCATCTTGTAGCGGATCAGATCTCGGTAGAGGCAGAGGTCGTTAACAGGAGCATCAGCAGCAACTGGCCCTGAGAGCCAGGCTTGGACATACAGTACGGGTGTAAACTGTACCATTCTTTGCAACGTCAGTGAGGTGTGTTCATCGTAACCCAGCTGTTCCCGAAACAGGTACATCTTCGTGTTGTAAATCACCTAAAATGGATAAATTCATTAATTTTTTTTTAGATTCTATAATGGGCAAATTCAATTATTTAAAATATCTATATTATAGATATTTTAAATTATTGAATTTGCCTATTATTAAAACATTTGCATAAAATCTAATAAAAAAAATTAATGAATTTATTCATTTTAGGTGATTTACAACACGAAGATGTACCTGCTTCGGGAACAACTGGGTTACGATGAACACACCTCACTGACGTTGCAAAGAATGGTACAGTTTGCCGCCGTACTGTACGTCCGAGCCTGGCTCTCAGGGCCAGTTGCTGCTGATGCTCCTGTGAACGACCTCTGCCTCTACCGAGATCTGATCCGCTACAAGATGGTGGACAAGGAAGTAGCTGAGAGTGCTCTAGGTGTTCTCCGACGGCACATTCTTACATGAGGCCAGAAAAGGTAATGTTTGCTCTTTGCAGCGATTGTGTGACCAGCAAACAGAAACAAGATATAGCACAAAAGCTGGCCTCACTACCAGTGTCGGAATAAAATGGCCTAGTCCTCCTAGACAATGACACACAGCTGATAGACATACTAGACGAAAGATCATGGTTTGTTTTCCAGCTCTTGAATGCTACTTCAACCGCGTGGATAAGCAAACCGGTATAGAATGGATTGATGATCAGGACTTGAATACTTTTTATAACTTTGTCAAATGTCTTAAAGTCACAATGATGTGGCCGAGCGAGGCATTGCCATGATCCAGGACTTCGCAAAAACGAAGAACAATTGTAATGGCTTCTACAATCAGTTGAAAAGCATCGAAACACCATACCCAACTTCACTAAATCCACATTGAACATTCTACGTTAGACACACCATGCAGAACTAAAGAAACAGACCATAATTAGTACCAAAATGTGATTCAAATAAATGTATGGTAACAATGATTCATTTATCTTTTGTACAAAAATATCAGCAAATGTTCTTGAGGTGACGTGTGTATATATATATATGTATATAGTCTAAAGTCACTAAAGGGAAAAATCACTAAAAGAAAGCTGAATGGCAACACGAAGGGATAAACAGAGCAACGCGGGCTGTTCGTTGGTTTTTGGCTGGACTAGAGCATGGTTATTCATATCTGACTAAATCGTTGATGCTAAGTTTAATTTGGTGATGTTTCTAAGGTGACAAATGGGGTAGAAAGTTATCAGTAAATAATAATAGTTAGGGGTAACGTCTATAGCTTCTAAATTAGTAAAGTTAGAGAGTTTAGGTAGACTGCTTTGTGGGACGCAGGAAATCTATGGTAGGCCCTAAAGAATATCTAATTCAACGCACCGGTAAGTGCCTTTGTTTGTTTGTTTAGAAACCTAGTAACTTAACGGGGTCACTAACCCCAAGCTATTACAGTTCATAATTGCATTTTTATATCAAGAATAAATAAAATCAAGTAAACTTCAATAGAAATATCATAATTAAGTTCATAATTAAGGAAAAATTTAACTTCCTTAAATGCAAGAAATTCAACCTCAATGAGGAACCCCTAAACAAAGTTTGATTTTGATCAAAATGGTATCAATGGCCTTCTATTGACTTATATAATGGGAAAAAATACCATCACCTATAAATTTCAAACTTTTGTTTTTTTTAACCACCCTATTGTACATCCTCTAAAATTTCTTTGAATCTAGACATCTCAATAGCATTTTTATTGGCAAATTCATTATCCCACTTTACTGAACCGAATAACTCCCTAAATCTACTATAGTCACCCTTTGAGAAGCGAGGGACTAGATGGTCATTGTTGACTAGATCCCCATTTAATTCTATCTTAAAACGTATGATCCAATGGTTACTATTTCCTAATGACTCTGCTACTGCGGCCTTTTTATAATCTAATTTTATGATATTTGTGTATATTAATGCAAAACTTGTTTTTTATTTGAATTTTATTTGTCATGCTTCAGTTTTTGTTTGAAAGATCAGCTAGCACGGTAATATGGTACATACTCATATCAGTATTTATTACTTTATGAGAAGATTAATAGCTCGTTTATTATATGTTGTATATTTTGAGATTACATTCGTCTAATGGGTGGTGGTAAATTGGTATTGTAATACTACATTACCGCTTATGGGTAGGGTGATTAGACCCGCCAAGTGGGTAGTGAGGTAACCATGCATATATGTGTGTGTGTTTTACTTCAGTTTTTACATTGTGTGTGTGTGTGTGTGTGTTCATAGAAACGCCGATCAAGCCAACACCCCCATGGCTGTATTCAAAAGCCTGTCAGGAGGAGCGAGGGAAAGCTAGTATTTTGCGTTAAAAAGTTGTAGTGAGAGGAAGTGACGCTCGTTACCATATATGTTTCTAAACTAAGGCGCCTAGCTGTGTTTTAAAGCCTGTCAGCCGCTCACGCCATACGACTGTCTGTGCGACTGGCTTTGTTTCCAGGGCATGGCTGGATTCTAAGCCAACTGTCAGCGATCCAAAAGCCGTCCAGGATGGCTAGAGGAGGATTCATTATGCGTTAAGACATACCAGCGTTCGGTTCTCTCCCTCTCTCTATCTCTCTCTCTCTTCCTTTGAAGGGATATTCTTCCTTTCTTTATTTCTTCCTTCTTCTTCTACTGTCCCCCTTTCTACCCTTTGGGTACTAGCCCCCACCCCTCTTTGGGGTATTGGCCTTGGGGGAACTATCCCCATCCCTCTTTGGGGCAATGGGGGGACCACCCCGACTCGGCATTTTTTTAATATGAACTTTAGCGGCCATACAGCATTTTCGCGGACATACTACTACTGCAATCCTCTGAGAGGGGATGGGTCACTTCAGCGCCGCCACTTCAGCGCCGACGTTTCAGCGCCGCCATTTCAGCGCCAGGCCACTTCAGCGCCAGACTATTCAGCGACGGGCCCTTTCAGCGCCGGTCATTTTCTCTGTTGTTTTTATTGACTATACTTGTTTTGACTTTACTTGTTTTATTAACATTACTTGTTGTTATTAACTTTGTATAATGTTGGTTTGGTTTTGGTTATGGTACTTTATTTTCCTTCCATTATAAAAAAAATTAGTGTTGGGATTAGGTTAGGTTAGGTTTGGTTAGGTTAGGTTAGGTTAGGTTAAAAACAGCCCGCCGCAGGCGTTAGCCGTAGTTAGCCGGCTTCAAGTTAGGTTAGGTTAGGTTAAGAATATTTATTCATATAACTAATGATGTAATTTCAGAATATTTTCCTCCCAACACTTATATCATTTTTCCTTTTTTTATTTCAGAATTTGTGAACCCTTTATTTTCCTTTCATTATAAAAAAAAATTAGTACCTGCGCATAAAATAAAAAAATTGAATTAATTATTTTCATTAGATATATCGATCCTTAGCCTGCACATTTTATTGAGTTGTCTTGAAACTATTGTGGCGGGCGCTGAAAGGGCCCGTCGCTGAATAGTCTGGCGCTGAAGTGGCCTGGCGCTGAAATGGCGGCGCTGAAACGTCGGCGCTGAAGTGGCGGCGCTGAATCGTACGCTACCCCCCTGAGAATCGTTGCCCAGTTTATTTCGCGAGCGAGAACATATGATGATAAGAACGGTTTCACATATATATATATATATATATATATATATATATATATATATATATATATCACACGAGGGTAATGCAATAAGTATCTGCACTTTTTATCTTCACAATTTTATTTTCACATCTGATAGATTATAAACACATCACTTCTCAACATAGTCTCCCTGTTTCTCAACGCACTTAGTCCAGCGATCTACAAGCTTCCTAATGCGATCACAAAAGAATGTTTTTGGCTGTGTGCGTAGCCAGTCATGCACCGCTTCCTTCATCATCGCCAGTTGACAGAAGAGCACAAGCGTAATCGTACGGACGTCTGCTCTCGTCTTTTGGCACGGTATCATAAAAAGGTGAAAACTTTTTGGAGCGCATTATCACTGGAGATGAAACCTGGATCCACCACTATGAACCAGAAAGCAAACGACAGAGCATGCAATGGAAGCATCCAACATCTCCCGTTGCAAGGAAGTTCAAAGCGCAGCCGTCAGCAGGTAAAGTTATGCTAACACTGTTTTGGGATACACGAGGCCCTATCCTTGAACATTATCTAGAGCGTGGAACTACAGTAACAAGTGCATCGTATTCTGACATGCTTCGGAATGAGTTGAAGCAAGCAATTCGCACAAAACGGAGAGGGAGATTGTCGAAAGGTGTTATTCTGTTACACGACAATGCGTGCCCTCATACCGCTGCACAGACTAGAAAATGCCTTCAAGAACTTAAATTTGAAGTTCTCGACCATCCAGCCTACAGTCCAGACCTGGCACCTTCGGATTTTTACCTGCTTGGACCACTAAAAGACGCTTTCAGAGGTCAGCGATTCCAAGGCGATGATGACCTGAAGGAGGCGGTGCATGACTGGCTACACACACAGCCAAAAACACTCTTTTGTGATGACATTAGGAAGCTTGTATATCGCTGGACTAAGTGTATTAAAAAAACAGGGAGACTATGTTGAGAAGTGATGTGTTTATAATCTATCAGATGTGAAAATAAAATTGTGAAAATAAAAAATGCGGATACTTATTGAATTACCCTCGTATATATATTGGAAACTCGAAAAAAATTAAATGATAACCAACATGGATTCCGGTCAGGAAGATCATGCTTATCACAGCTAATGGAACACTGTAACAACATTATTGATGCACTTGAAAATAATGAAAACTGAGTGATATACACAGACTTTACCAAGGCGTTCGATAAGTGTGACCATGAATCATAGCACATCGAGTAAACTGTAATATATGGGAATAACAGGAAATGTAGGAAAATGGATACATAATTTCATTTAGTGACCGGCAGCAAGTCGTTACAGTCCTAGGAATATCTTCATTAGAGTCGGAGGTCCTCAGCTCAGTACCACAAGGAACAGTATTAGCTCCATTACTCTTCATAATCATACAACTGATATAGATGAGGAAGTTACCAGAGACAGCACAGTAACATCCTTTACGGATGACACAAAAACTAGTAAAAAAAAAAAAAGAAACCCAGAGGATATAGGATCTCTACAAACAGACAGGAACAGAATCTACAATTGGTCTGAAGGCAATAATATGAAATTTAACACTGAAAATTTTCAACTATTAAGGTAATGAAGAAAGGAAAACCTAAAATCCATGGAATACTATACCCCAAATGGAGAGGAAATTCAGAGAAATTTTAAAGCAAGAGATTTAGGAGTTGTAATGAGTGATGACGCGAAATTTGAAATACAAAATAAGATTGCAGGAAACAGAACAAAAAGAATAACTGGACAGATACTGAGAACCTTTAAAAGAAGGGATAGGAATATAATGATTCCTCTCTTGAAAACACTTATCATAGCCAAGTTGGAATATTGCTCGGTCTCAACATCCCCACACAAGAAAGAAGACATTAGTCAAATAGAAGGGAATTAGTGAAGCTTCACAGCTAAGGTCAATGGATGCAAAGAACTAAATTACTGTGAAAGGATATGTGAATTAAACTTGCATTCACTGGAAAGAAAAAAAGAGAGAGGTACACCATTATTTACACTTGGAAAATAATGGAAGAACTAGTTCCTAATCTTACTTTGAACCTTATATCCAATCAAACAACAATGAAAAGTAGAAAAAGAAGAATGTATCATGTTTCCACATTAAAGGCTAGACAGAGAACATCATCAACCCTGAAGGAAAAGTTTTCTTGTGAGAGGACCAAGATTGTTCAACCAGCTACCCAAGGAACTAAGAAACACGAATGGTGTAGAAGTGGATGTCTTCAAAAGAAGACGACGCCTCACTCAGAACAGTCTCAGATGAGCCAGGAGTGCATGGCTATGTCAAGTAGAGAGTACAAGAAACCAACTCTTTCTTCACCAGGCCAACTTTAGAGGACGGGGCAACAAACCTGGCCTCCGTGTAATGAGGAATCATCGCAGGGAACATTTCAAAGGTTGAAAACTTTATATAATATATACATTACATACATACTGTATATGTGTGTGTATATATATATACACACATATATACAGGGTGTTTCAGGAGGAAAGGTCAATACTTCGGGAGGTGATAGTATCGGTCATTGTGAGAAAAAAGTTCATATGAACATGTGTCTAATTCTGAATGGTTACAGAGATAGAGCTGTTTGAATCTGATGCGCGCGCAGCTCTTCCTCCCCCTTCCCTCCCTTATAACCTTGAACCATGTAAGCTGTAATGTAAGCATGTAACATAAGCCAATCGACAGCTGACTGTTGTGAGTGACATTGTTTGGTGTTTGAAGCAATGTTAAGAATGCCACACACCTTCACACATGCCGAATATGCAGATATGGTGTATGTCTACGGTTTTTGCGATGGAAGTGCAACAGCTGCTGTTGCAGAATACCGTCGACGGTTTCCGAACCGCAGAATTCCGGATCGAAGAGTGTTTACCAGGGTTTTCAACACATTGCATGAGATTGGTACACTTCCCAGCGCTCATGTTTCATCTGAACGTGAAGGTCAACAAGTTGTGGATGAAGTGGAAAACATTCTTCAGTTGGTAGAGCGTAGTCCTTCTACTAGCTCACGAAGAATTTCTACGCGTCTCGGTGTACCACACAAGAGTATGGCGAACATTACGTGAGGAAGGCTTGCATCCATATCATGTACAGCGTGTACAACACCTTCAACCAGGAGACGCTGCCATGCGACTGGAATTTTGTCATTGGGTAAATGCTAATCGCCGATTGCTTCGATTAATACTGTTCACCGATGAAGCTACTTTCACCCGTGACGGTATCAACAACACTCGTAACTCTCATCGGTGGTCAGACGAAAATCCAAATGCCACTGTGGAAACAAATTTTCAACATCGCTTCTCTGCCAATGTGTGGTGCGGTATCATCGATGATCAGCTGATTGGCCCTGTTACTTTAGAGAATCGTCTTACAGGACAAAGTTACCTAGAATTTCTGCAAAATGAATTGCCAGGACTATTGGAGGATGTTCCTTTGGCTACACGCGTTGGTATGTACTTTCAGCATGAAGAGCTCCTCCACATTCAACCCGTCTGGTGATGCAATACCTAAATCAAACTTTCCCTGGTCGATGGATCGGCCGCGGTGGTCCCATTCAATGGCCACCAAGGTCTCCAGACCTCTCTCCGTTAGATTATTGTTTGTGGGGGTGGATGAAAAGTCAAGTTTACAAAAGGTGGATACACGAGACGAATTGCTCGCGCGCATTTTGGATGCTGTTGCCCGCATAAAGGAACGTCAAGATCAACTCAGACGAACAACACGCGATCTTCGCACACGAGTTGCAAAGTGCATTGAAGTTGACGGTGGGATTTTCGAAAACGTATTGTAAACTGTAACAAATTTGTCGTTTCTGTATCTGATACCATTCAAAATGCCAATGTTTAAACATTAAATGTTAGAAACACTCATTTTTCATTTGTTCGTTCTTCCTCCTCATCTTGTGCGGAACGTTCTTCTACACAAGCGTCGTTCTTTACATTAATTATACTGCGTGTTGTTTGCGGTTAAAATGTATATATAGGTACGGCATGCGAAGGTGCCCCCTCAGGGCATTGGTTTCTGCTCGTATGTAGGAGAATTACGACATTTGATTAATCGAGGCCTATGGTGTAGTGGATAGCATATCTGACCGGCAATCGGAAGATCCCGGGTTCGATTCCCGGGTGATAACCTCATTTTTCATTTGTTCGTTCTTCCTCCTCATCTTGTGCGGAACGTTCTTCTACACAAGCGTCGTTCTTTACATATATATATATATATATATATATATATATATATAGTATGGAGAGACGAAATACAGCCTTACCCTGATAAAGCGGTTGCTCCCCTGAGGTTTGACTGTAATAGGGCATCTGATGATAAGAATGGCTTGGCGTGTGTGTGTGTATATATATATATATATATATATATATATATATGAAATAGGATCCTTTCGAAGGAGACGTTGTTTTACATTCAGGATAAAAACGAAGACGGAGAGCAAAAAAGTAATTATATTTGGCTGCAGTTTGGGTGTCGGTTTATTCTTGTAGTTTTTCGCTTAATTTTTACTTGTGACGGTTTTTTAACAGTTTTATTTTTGAATGATTTTAGTTTTAGGTTTTACATCTATCATTCCTATATTTTTGTCATTTATATACTTTACTTTTGATTTGATCTTGTTCTAGCCTGTTTCTAATTTGTATTTTCTATTTTGAATAATTTTAATTTTGTACATTTGTTTCGGTTTTAACTCTCGTCATTTGTATTTTTTGTCATTTATTAATTTTAGCTCTCTATTAATTAGGCCTTGAAGATGAGTAGAGTTGCCTAAAACGTGGGCTGCAGCCAAATATAATGACTTTTTTGCTCTGTCTTCGTTTTTATCATATATATATATATGAATAGAAACGACATAAGTGTTAAGGAACGTTTCTGCACACGAGGAGGAGATATATATATATATATATATATATATCAAGGAATAAGAGGACGAAGAGATGGTACATGTTATTTACAAACGTTTCGGAAATTTTCATTTTCCATCGTCAGTGCTAAAATTATAAACTCAAATAAAAAAAATGAATAAATATAAAGAACGGAAACTTATACAGTATATTTAAATAAACGTGTGATATTAATGGTGTTTACAGGGTATATTTAAATAATTAAAATTAAAAATAAAATAATATAAAAATATGAAAGAGTGATCAATCGTCAAAAATATAAAGTTAAAAGTGAACAAAATTGAGAGGAGTCTTACCAGGTTCTTATTATCGGGGTAAGGGACTAATTGAGCAGAGGGTTGGGAATGATTGGTTGTTGGAAGAGGTCCATATTAGAAAAGTTGGAGCCAGACGGAGCGATGGTGGATTTCTTCTCAGTGGTAGGATATGACAGTTTATTTGGCTATGTTTAAGTTGAAGGCAGAACTATAGTCGTTGAGAGTTGGTTTGATACTGAGGATGTATAGGGACTCCAGAATGCGGAGGTCGGTTAGATGGTTAGTTGTGTTAATAATTTTGAAATTGAAGGGAAGTAGTGGGTGGTTGTGAAGGTGGTAGTGATCTCTTATTGCTGATTTAGAGGGTTTATTTAAGGGTTGCGATGTTCTGGTAGAGATACCGCGATGCTCGTCCACTCTTGTTTGATATTGGCGAATGGTGCTGCCAATATAGTTCGCTTTGCAGCGAACACAGTTGAAAACGTAGATGGTGGACACAAAGAAAACATACAGAAATGTTCGGCGGAACAGACGGAAGCGATCAGTGTCGTTGGGCAGTGAATATTATTATTTTTTCTTATTTTTATATGTACTATTATTAGTAGTAGTAGTATTTTTTTATTATTATGCGCCTATGTCGGTGTTGAGTGGTGGTGGTTAAACTTTGTATTTATATTCGTAAACTTTGAAACATTTCACCATTGAGATGGTGCCTCCTAAAGTTCATATTATTATTGGTAGTAGTACTTTTTTATTATGAGTTTAAGTCAGTGCTACCGGTGGCCTCTAAACTTTATATTTATATTTGTATTTTTGAAAAAAATTTACTACCGAGTTGGTAGTCTGTATAGTTCATATTTGTAGTAGCAGTAGTATCAGTATTGTTATTATTATTATCCAGATAGAAATCGTGCTGCATCGGGGGGGGGGGGGGGGTCGCAGTTTTGTCTTATTATTGTTTGGCCATGTGTGTGTGTGTGTGTGTGTGTGTACATAGGAATTAAATAAAGACTCCTTAGGTGGCTGGAATTTGTAAAGCCATATTGGTGATTAGGATAGTCGTTTCAGCCAATTCAAACGGGTTGCCTGGTTCTGTTTGGATTGAGAGTTGTTCAGGTTAGAACACACTAAATTTAGCTCTCGAATTTTGCATAATTAATGTGTATTTGGTGAATAATTTATTTTGAAAGTCTTAAATTAAAACTCGACAGAAGAACTTGGCGTCGTTCAACGGTGAATGTTATTATTTTTCTTATTATTTGTATTTGTAAACTTAGAAACAGTTTACCACTGAGATGGTGTTCCCTCAAGTTCATATTATTATTATTTTACTCGACAAAAAACTTTGTTAGTTCCTTCCTGCGGAAGGCTGTTAGTACCCTTCGGTAGTACCCTTCGGTAGTATTATAATCGAGAATATTGTTTAGGAAACATGTTTTATTCTTGACAAAGAATGCGATGTGAATGTAAAAATTAAGTTTTCACAACATTCCCAAATTTTTTTACATAATAGTCAAGCAATAAAATCTAATGAAATTATTTTAAGGAAATTTTAAGCGAGATAGAGTTTAACATTTACAATTAGCTCACGAATCACTTAAATTTTAAATGCAGCTTCACAGATTTTTACTTGAAGTTCGCGAAGAAGTTAAATTTCAAATACAACTTCTTACATTTTTTTTTACATAGCATGTTTGGTTTCCGTTGCGTAACTAAAAATTTTGATGGCTACATTCTTTTCTAAATTTATTCACCAACTTGATTTTCTTCATTCCACGAAAGTGTATGAAACTTTGTAGAAGCGTGATGGAACTTGATTAACTTATAGACTTTAATGATATGGAAGGCCACTAGTCCACGCTTCTATAAAATTTTATATTTTTTTAATAGCTCGAAAAGCCATCAGATCAACAGATTCACGAAAGAAAGCAACCATCAAAATTTTGAGTTTCACATCCCAAGACGAATGGACCAAAATCTTGAAATTTAAGCGCTTCGTGTTTTAGCATGTAAATTTTGGGGGAATAAATTGGGATAATTTTCTATGGGACCCCCTATCTGAAAATAAAAGTTCGAAAAACACTCCAGGGATACCAGAGGGTGTTATCACCAAGTTTCATGAAAATCGGTCCAGTCGTTTGAACCTGAAAAGGAGAGAGAAAGACGGACATGCGGTAAATTATTATTATTATTATTATTATTATTACTATTATTATTATTATTATGCACTCAAGTCAGTGGTGTGTGTGTGTGAATAAAGAGATTAAAATATTGTTCTGGAACTCCCCTTTTTCCTTCGGTGGCACTCAGTAGTACTAACACTGACTCTCACCAAATGCAACCATACTACTACCCTTTACAGACATAAGAAATTTATTTGAATTAAGGAAAATTTAATTTTATGACTTCGTTGCAGAGGATCTTGGACATCTAAAGACTGTAATAAGACTGAACCTAAAGAAAATAAACCTAAACGAAAATAAACTGGCAAATGACGAATTGGACGTATTTAATTCATCTACAGATGAAGCAGACAATCCAAACAAACAGAAACAATCATTTGATGGCTCCAACCGAGAAATGAAATATTTCGCAACTACCACTAAAGATATACTTTTCAAGTTATACAATATTTACATGTTGGATTTCATGATGTTCAATTATTCGATTCATCCTTACGACACGTATGTTCAGTAGCTCTTTTCTCTTTTTCATTTAATAAATTTAGTGACACGTTTTTTCTGTAGATATCCAACAACCACCAAAACCTTATAATATGAGATTAAACGGAAGATTACTTATATATATATATATATATATATATATATATATATATATATATGGCATGATGATGATCATGATGTCTGTCTGTTCGTTTATACACGCCTAAACGGCTAGGGTATGCTACACCAAATTTAGTATACACATTAAGGGAGAACCAGGAAAGATTTTAGTAACATACCTGCCCCAATCCATACCCCCCCCCTTAGGGGGGAATTGGAAGAGGGTCCCTTAAGCGGCTAGGGAAACTAGGGACGTAAACTTTCAACTCCAGCTCAACCCTGGAGGATTCTGGGACTGGGAGAGGGCCACTTATGTTCGTTTATGCACACCTCAACGGCAAGGGCAACTGAACCAAATTTATTATATATCATACATTAAGAGAGAATCAGGGAAGGTTTTAGTAACACACTTGAATCTTCCAGTACCCCAACTAAGTTGTGTTTCTGGGTGTTTTGCTGCGCAAGGCAGCGGGCATTCTAGTAATATACCGTATATACAGGGTGGCGCAAAAGCCGCGCATCATAGGAATTTTCAGTGTTGATTACAATATATTATTTTTCTTCTTTTAGGTAAGAGATGGCTGCGAAATAAACAATAGACGAGAGGGTAAGCTTGGTTTTAACCCTTTAAGCCCTGAATTTTTGTAGGGTTAAGTTATGAATGCTTGTATTTGAAACGTTAGCAATTTGTACCTTCAGTCCTTAAAGGGTTAATGCATGGAATACCAGGTACTACAAATCGATGAATCGGTACAGTACTGATTCATCGAGTTGTTGTACCTGGTATTCCATACATTAAAACCAGTGTTGGGCACTAAAGCGTTAATCCGATAACAGTTAATTAACGAAATTAACTTTTTTTAACGGACTATTAACGGAAGTTAATTTCCATTTATCGTTAGCGGACCAGTTAACTTCCGATAACTCGATATTTAGTCTGTTAAAGTCCGTTAACACGTTAACTGCGAGGAGTCATTCACGGAAGATCACCGCTCCGCGAATGAATTCAAACCGCCATAACTTCAGTCTGCCAATTCCGTCTTCTGCCGCAGTGAAACGGCTCTTCTCTCTCGGCAAAGACATCCTGAGGCCCAAGAGGTCAAGACTGGCAGTTGGGCCTAACTTTGAGAAGTTGGTCTTTCTGAAGGGCAACCAGCACATTGTGTCATAGTCTTTAATAAATGTGCCTAAAATTTAATTTTACCTTTCAGTTCCCGCCATAATAATTCTCTGGTAAATTAAAATTTAGTTAATGGTTAGTGGTTACAAGGGTTTCAAACATGTAATCAGTACATTTTTTATTAAAAATAAAAAAAAAGTTATTAAGCAAAAAAGTTGCAAAACTTGATAAAAATACAGTTAAATACCTATATATTGTTGGATTTTGCATAAATAAACATTTTCTATGGGTTTTAATTAAAGCTTTTTTCCTTGATTTTTTAAAATGTTAGTAAAGAAATAGTTATCGTTAACGGATTATCGTTAACTTCCGTTAACTTTGTAGTAAAATTATCGGATTATCGTTATCGGAGTTAAAATTGGGGTTAACGGATTATCGTTATCGAAGTTAACTTTTTGGTTAACGGTGCCCACCACTGATTAAAACCAAGCTCACCCTCTCGTCTATTGTTAATTTTGCAGCCATCTCCTACCTAAAGACAAAATAATATAAGATATATTATAGTCAACACTGAAAATTCCTATGATGCGCGACTTTTGCGCCACCCTATATATATATATATATAAGAAAATGCAAACCCTAAGGAAAAGAAAAATTATTCCAAGGCCTTTCGTGTATTCAAGTACACCTCGTCAGGGAATGAAGGAAAAAAGCAAAATGACCAAAATATTGCTTATGAACATTAAAACAAAAAAGTGAAGAGATTAACACAAAGTTAACAAGTACTGATAAAAGGCAAAACAGATTTTAACAAAATATTGTCCATTTTATACATTCCCGAACTGTTTATTGAAATTGTTTTTAAAATGGATGAAAGGACATTTAGAATAGGCCTTTCAATTATATGTGTTTTTAACGAGAACTTTAGAACTCTCCCACTTAATACTGTGATTACATCTATACATAGGGTTAAACAATGCATTAGAGTTATTTGCTGTTCTACACACACATTTATGCTGTTTTACCCTGATATCGAAGGTTTTCCCCGTTTGACCTATATGTATATACTAAGTTACATTGTGTACATCTGATCGAATACGCACAACCAACAGCATTATCCGGGTTATTCTATATTAGGCAAGATTTAACCATATTATTATATAACTTAAAGACCACGTTGATGCCAGTTGTTTTAAGTAAGTCGGAAGATATTGAAAATTTACATGGTAAGGTAGGCTAAGGATATTTTTATGATCAAATTCACTTACAATTACACAATTATAATATCTATTCTTAGCTTTCCTAAGACAGTTATCGGGAAATGAAATAGGATAACATAATTTAGGACCAATATTCATGATATTGCATAACTCAGAATCTAAAAATTCAAGGCTGACAATCTCAATGCTGTGAGAAACATAGAAGAGAAAACTAAAAGATTTTATCGAGGAGTGATGGTCAGAATAAAAATTAACATAAGAGTTATTATTAGTAGGCCTCATTCTCTGACGAGGTGTACTGTTGAATACACAAAGGCCTTGCCAAGAATCATTTTTCTTTTTCCTTGTGGATTTGCATCATTCATTCATTTCGCATGTTTAAGTGTGAAGTTCATTATATATATATATATATATATATATATATATATATATATATATCAAAGCTATTGACTTCTCCTTAGGGAACCGGAGCTTACAGATGAAAAGAAGGATCAACACAACGGCAAACATTTTCATTTATTTGTACATCAGACGTTTCGACAAATCTTTTGTCATCATCAGTGAGTTAAGTCTTAAAACCTTAAAACAAAATTGAAAAGTGAAAGTTACATCAATACAATATTAAGACCATTAAAATTAAAACCTTAAAGCAAAATGAAAATTGCATCAATACAAAATTAAAAACATTTAAATTTCATCACTATAAAAACTAAAATTAAATTAAATTTCATCACTATAAAAACTAAAATTAAATTACCTCAATAGGTAAATACACAATGTTTACATCCACCTCCATACTTGGCAAAGTCTAAGAGGACACTAGGTGGTCAAAGGATTAGAAAGGGTATATCTGTGAAACACGGTTGGTTGTCAAAAGAGTCGTAATTTGTAGGATGAGCTATTATTATTAAGGGAGGGTTTGTTTCTATAGATGTACAAAGATTCTAAAATTCGGAGTTCTGTAAGGTTATTGGATCTAGTTAAAATTTCAAACTGAGTTTTGTGAAGGGGATGGTCGTTTTCATCACTGTGGTTTCTAATTGCGGATTGTGGAGGGCTACTGAGGGGACGGTAGTTTTAAACCCATATATTACAGAAGATACGTGGATGACACTTTCTTAATATTTAACCATCCTTCACACGTAAAACTTTTTCTTGATTATCTTAATAAACAACATAGTAACATTAAGTACACGTGTGAAAACGAAACAAATAATAGTTTACCTTTCCTGGATGTTTTAGTTAAACGGGCCCATAATAAGTTCCATACTTCACTATTTCGGAAACAAACTTTTACTGGCTTGGGAACCAATTATTTAAGTTGTATGTTTTATAAATATAAGATTAGTGCTATAGTAACATTATTAACAAGAAGTTACCGTATTTGTTCGGATTACTTTTCGTTAAACGAAGAATTTAAATTTTTAAAACAGTACTTTATTAACAATTACTACCCTTCTCATCTATTCGATAACCAATTAAAGAAATTTTTAAATAACACTTTTGATACTAAACTCCCGTAACTACAGTACAAAAAGAAACCAGATATATTAAATTACCTTTTTATGGTTATTTATCATTGCGTATTCGAGGTGAATTGTCCAAACTACTCAAGTCTATTATCCCCAAATAAATTTTAGATTCGCCTTCGTCAACCCACTTAAATTATCAAATTTTTTAAAGTTCAAAGATGAATTCCCCAAAACTGTATGCCCCAATGTTGTTTACAAATACACGTGCGACAGCTGTAAGGCTGCGTATATTGGCAGCACTCAACTCCAACTGGAGGTGCGCCTTTCTCAACATTTGGGCTTGTCAGTCCGTACCAACCGTCCCCTCAGTAGCCCTCCACAATCCGCAATTAGAAACCACAGTGATGAAAACGACCATCCCCTTCACAAAACTCAGTTTGAAATTTTAACTAGATCCAATAACCTTACAGAACTCCGAATTTTAGAATCTTTGTACATCTATAGAAACAAACCCTCCCTTAATAATAATAGCTCATCCTACAAATTACGACTCTTTTGACAACCAACCGTGTTTCACAGATATACCCTTTCTAATCCTTTGACCACCTAGTGTCCTCTTAGACTTTGCCAAGTATGGAGGTGGATGTAAACATTGTGTATTTACCTATTGAGGTAATTTAATTTTAGTTTTTATAGTGATGAAATTTAATTTAATTTTAGTTTTTATAGTGATGAAATTTAAATGTTTTTAATTTTGTATTGATGCAATTTTCATTTTGCTTTAAGGTTTTAATTTTAATGGTCTTAATATTGTATTGATGTAACTTTCACTTTTCAATTTTGTTTTAAGGTTTTAAGACTTAACTCACTGATGATGACAAAAGATTTGTCGAAACGTCTGATGTACAAATAAATGAAAATGTTTGCCGTTGTGTTGATCCTTCTTTTCATTATATATATATATATATTAGTGGTGGACCGGATATCCGCATCATTTTTAACATCCCCACTTCTGACTGCGGATGTTATGCGGATATTACCTCTAATAAATTATGCAATTTACAATTAAATTAGCTTATAAAGCAGCTTATAAGGCCCAATCATGCACATTTCATGTAAAGTATTAATTATTAATGAACAAACAAATATATAAACCTCAAAATATAAATACCTGGTAACGCAGAAAATTGAATGAAACTTGTTTCCTTGAATTTTCTGTGGCTGAAACTCTTGAGAAAGTTATTATTTTTATCATAATGAAAACATTAATATTAATTTTAATTCTTATGCATTGCCTGCCATAATAGTAATATCACGAAGTTTGAAAAATTGTCATATATTCATAATTCTATATTATAGTGATAGATTAACTAAATATCCGCATTCATTTTAAAAACAATTTCAATAACAGTGCGGGGACGTATAAAATTGACGATATCATGTTAAAATTTCTTTTGCCTCTCATTAACCCTTGTTGAGTATGTGCTAATTGTTTTGTTTTTCCTGTACGTTGTATATATTTATGGGCATCTCGCCTTTTATCTTCATTCCCTGACGAGGTGTAGCTTTGAATACACGAAAGGCCTTGGACTCGTTTTTCTTTTTCCTTGTGGGTTTGCAGCATTCATTCATTTCACGTGTTTTATTGTGAAATTCATCCCATATATATATATATGAAAAATTATTTCACGAAAGAATTTGGCCTTAGTTATTTATATTTCTTGAAAGATTTTCATGACCATGGTTGTAAATTTGACCATAACAATTTTTATGAGAATTTAGTCGTTATGTAGAATAACAAGGTATACAATTATTTTAATCTTAACATAATTCAGGTATGAAAGGGTTAATGACCTTTTATTTCTATTTGATAATTTCTCCGTGGATGTTTAATGCTGATTGCGGGATTAAAGAAATGATTGTTCTGAGAACAGAATTTTATTAACAATATCCGAAACAAATGGTAGAAGTGGTTGTTTTATGTGGTAACGGCAGTAAGTTTGATCCCTCAGTCTAGAGGTTATACGTTGCATTTATTCTATAAATTAATCACGCACAAAAGGAGTTTACCCAAACAACAAAATTAACTTTCAGGAAGTTCTAACTTAACATGGAAATCTCTGAGACAAGTCATAAACATGGAGTCAGTTAGGCTCGCAGTGGTGGGCAACCTGCGGCCCATCAGGTTTCTGAGTGAGGCCCAAGAGACATTTTACTAAATTTATATTAATATTTCCATAATCTACTGATAATTTCGTTTGATTTAACAAAATTTCTTTATATTAATAAGCATAAAAGGTAAGCATAAAAAATGTTTCTTTTGCTTTACTATTTGAAGTTGATCACAATTCAATTAATATGTAAATAATAATTTTATCTAACTCTTTATGAAATTTTCGGGCTGTATTAAATGTATTTAAGCATATTCGTGTGGCCATGTTTAGCGCACATGCATATTTTTAATCTTGCGGCCCACTGGGATGAAGGAAGGCCACTCATGCGGCCCACTCACTAGCCTAGGCTGCCCATCACTGAGTTAGAGGCTAAGCTATAAGGTTGAACCTCATAGCAGCCGTAACTCAAAGTCGGCGATTGAAGAAGTTAAGTTTGTCTTACTAGCAGATTCCAGTAGTGAATGATTCATTGACTTCATAAGCTACGCAAATATTTACTTCAACAAATCGAATAAGAAAAAACTTGTACTTCACAGCGTGAAATGCCAAAACTTTTGAAGTTTCTCCATGAGGAAATTCAGTATAGATGCACCTTCGTGATGAATTTTGTAATGTTTAACCAAAGTACTTGCAAACACCGCCACTGTAATCTCCAGCCAAAGTGGCCTTTGGTATAGGAATGAGAGTTGATTGGTTATTCATTTTTAACATTCTTCAATCACGAACGGTAACTGATACGAGGGGAAGTGGGAGGGAAGGAAACGCCAGCAACCGGGAAAAATTAAACTCCACTATATGAAAGCTATAGCAGTAGTCAAATCAAATAAATTACGAATAGCGAGCGTGCCACTGCTCCTCCTCTCCATTTCTCAGACTCGCTTAAAGGTGTCCCAAGCCAGTTGAGAAATGGTAACGGGTACAGTGACGAGCCGCTGTACGTTTTTTTATTCGACCCACTTTTCCTTTTAAAGGGGACCTATTTTTCCTAGGTGGTGCCGTTACCGGCCGCCTCAGTGCCTTCAGTTCGACGAAATGCGTAAAACGAATAAACAACCAACCAGATTGATTGGGACGGTCCTTGGCTTGGTTGAGAGAGTAAATGAAATATTCTTATAGGGTGAATTTAAGTTTTATTCATGGACCGTGTAAGCGGTATTGGTCAATTTCGCCTCATTTCCTGTTGTTTAAAATTTAGAGCAATTTAGACTTCTTCGAATATGAATGAAAATAAATAAATAAAGATATTTATTGATAATTGAATATATATAAATGCGACATTTCAAAAAATTAGACAACTCACAAAAGAAATTAATTATAGGTTTTATATTAGTTTAGGTTTAATGAAAACCTATCCAATTCTAATTCTTCTCGCTCTTTCTGGTATTTAGGTAAGAACCTTTCCAACAACTTACTTCCTCTTCTTCTCTCCCCTTTTTTTCCATTCCCACGGCTCAGTTGCCGTCTTATCCTGACAAAGCTGAACTCTTCGCTCAAACTTGCGCCTCCAACTCAACTCTGAACGATTCCGGTGCTGTTCCTCCATATCCTCCCTCTAACTTTCTTATGTATAGAAAAACTATATATGCTAACAATATGGTATCGTATGTGATACCTTTATTTCTTAATGAAATACAAATTATTAATTCATTGAAAAATACCTACAAAATTGCCTCGGGTTTGGCGACAAAGCCTATTGGGAATGAAATAATTGTCATACATAGAACCCAGTATGGAGGCATTGGGTCCACATAACAACAAGAAAAACGAATTATTTAATATAAAAATTTTCCACTGCTGACTCATGAAAATTACTTCGAGAAATGAGTCAACGAACTTTGTAAAATCAACAAATTCCTAAGAGAAGAGTTATATTTTTGCGGCACTGAGAGCTGTTTATGTTAAGCAATGCTTTAAAGCAAAGAAGGTGTACTTAATCTTCCTATAAGTTCTGAGTGAATAACAAGTAATATAAACCTAATAACTCAAAATGATAGGCCTATACCTTGAGAAATTTAAATATAGTGATTGCCTATATTAATTAAATCAAATCAACTCGTTGTGTAACTCCATCGTATAGCGCCCTACATCGAAAAAGATCGTCGCGCCCTACAACCAGAAGCGAAACCCAACGAAATAATAAGGTAAGGTAATTTATTTCTTTACCATTAGGCACCGCTAAAATACCGAAGGTAAATAAATTTAACCATAACCAATAAAAACACTACTTACGAGGTCCTTTGAAGACCTCCACATACATAACTCTTTAACCAAAAAACGTAGGGTTTTTGTCGTTAACTCTCCACTGAAATCTGCTGGAAATTTCCAACGGATGAGAGGTATCAGGCAATCAACCCATAGCCCTATATAGTTTTTTTAAATTATGTTTGAAATTAAAATCTCTTCCGAAGATGTTCTTTCTGCCCTATCTGGGCTCAACTCTAAGAAGGTGTACGCTCCTGATGGTGTTTCTCCTGTTGTTGTCAAGAACTATGCTTCTGTGCTGACACCCTGCCTAGGCAAACTCTTTCGTCTTTGTCTCTAATCTGGTACTTTTCCTTCCTGCTGGAAGTTCGCTTCCATTCAGCCTGTCCCAAAGAAGGGTGATCACTCTCACCCCTCCAACTATCATCCAATTGCTTTGTTTTCTTGCCTTTCTAAAGTTTTTGAATCTATCCTTAATAGGAAGATTTTAAATACCTATTCTTATAATCTTTTTTCAGATCGACAGAATGAGCTTCGCGAGGGCCGTTCTAATGGCGATCTTCTTGCATATCTCTCCGACTCTTGGTTATCCTCCTTTCGAAATTTTGGTGAAACTTTTGCTATTAAAAGCTTCTGATAGAATCTGGCACAAATCTTTAATTTCAAAACTGCCCTCCTTCGGTTTCCATTCTTCTATTTTTGTCTTCCTCTCTAATTTCCTTTCTGGGTGATTTATAGCTGCGATTGTACACGGCCACTGTTCTTCTCTTAAAGCTACTAACAGTGGTGTTCCTCTGTCCTGTCACCCACTCTTTTCCTTTTCTTTGTTAATGATCTATTAAGTCGCACTTCCTGCCCTATCCACCCCTATGCCGATGATTCCACTCTTCACAAAGCATCCCTTTCAATAGTCATTCCATGATTCGCGTAGGACGGCTGTGGTACACCTGATCTCTGATCTTTCTACCACCTCTGATTGGGGCAAAGAAAACGTTGTGGCTTTCAATGCCTCAAAAACTCAGTTCCTCCATCTGTATACTCGTCACAAACGACTATTCCCCTTACCTTCAACAATACACAACTGAATCCTTCCTCTTCTCTTAACATTCTTGGCATTTCCTTTTCTCGTGATCTTTCTTCGTAAGATCGCATATACTCTCTCTCTCAAACATTCTAAGAGGTTAGCTGCGTCCGCATTTTCCCCACCCCCGCTCAGTTTCTGTCTCTGTATCGGGTCTTGTCCGTCCCTTTACTTATATGGAGTGCGCTTCTCATGTGTGGGGTGTCTCAACCCATACAGCCGTACTTGACCGGGTGGAATAAAAAACTTATCGTCTCATCAATTCCCCGCTTCTTACTCACTGTCTTCAATCCCTCTTTCTTCGCCGCAATGTTGTCTTACTCTCTCTTTACTATCGCCATTATAACGTACATTGTTCTTCTAAACTCCCTAACTGCATGCCTCCTCCTCTAAGGAGAGCACGCAGTACCAGACTTTCTACACATTCGCGTTCTTTTCAATCTTTCATTTACTTAACCGGTAAACTCTGGAACAATCTTCCTCAATCCATCTTTCCCCATGTCTATGACCTCCAATTTTTCAAACGCAAAGTGTCCAGGCATCTTGAAAACCCTGGGGATCACTTTAACATATTGCTTCCCAAAGCATTTGGGAAGCATTATGTTAAAGTGCTCCCTCCTGGGAAGCAATATGTTAAAGTGATTAACACTGGGAAGCAATATGTTAAAAAGAGAAAGGTTGGTTGGTTAGAAAGAGGTTGGTAATCTTGGAGATAACCTACCGACCGTAAAGAAAGCTATAAATGTTAACAAAGTTATAAAAAGATATTTAATGTTGGTTAACTGAATGCCCGGTTAGGTCAACTGTACATCCTTGATGATTGGTTAGTTGTCGTGATATTTTCATTAGTTTTAACGAAAATATCACAACTTAACCTAACCAATCGTCAAGGGCGTACAGTTGACTTAACCTGGCATTCAATTAACCTACATTAAATATCTTATTGTCAACAAAATCGGAAACGGTACATGAAACGGAAAAGATCCAAATGGTGTGAGCTTCGTCAATTGTGAAACTGGAGTTCATACGCAGACTATTGAATTTTACTGGAACAAACATAAATACCATATAAAGAAATTGAAAGGATGCAAAAAGGAGCTACTCAACTCGTACTTGTGGCAAATGATGTAGCGTGACCGATTCTTGCGAAATCCATTTTTTACTTTGTGTGACCATATAGCGCAACAATTCTAATAAATTTACTTTCAATCTAATATTCTAACATGTTATGATTTACTTTTTATTAATTAAGAGTAGCTTAACTTTAAAAAGGAACGTGTATTTTAAATTAAAGAAACAAATAATTTATCCGATGAAAATGCTTACAAGCTATTGAGAAGGCGAAGCAAAAATGTATTAAAAAAAGTGGTACTTTTGCATTATCCTCCCAACACTAATTTTTTTTTATAATGGAAGGAAAATAAAGTACGTTAGCAAAACACTTGCGGCGGGCTGTTTTTAACCTAACCTAACCTAACCTAACCTAATCCCAACACTAATTTTTTTTATAATGGAAGGAAAATAAAGTACCATAACCAAAACCAAACCAACATTATATAAAAAAATTAGTGTTGGGAGGATAATGCAAAAGAACCAAAAAAGTAAGCACAACTATGAGCTACTAATTAAATGATATCGGAAGGAATTCTATAATTATGTTAGGAATAAAAAAGTAGTTTCGCAGACTACTGGTCTACTCATAGGCGAAAACAACGAAAACCTTTACGATGACTTACAAATTACAAATTTTAAATAAATTCTTCTCTTCCGTCTTCACTAACGAAAATATAGACAACATTCCTGTTCACGTAATCATGCTCAGTGATGATCACGTAAAGCTTCACGATTTTACCATGAGTGAAACTGAAGTACAGTACTCTCGGCCATAGGTAAAATTAATCTTAGTCCAGGCAATCTAGAGCAAAAATAGCTTCAACCTGGGCAAAATTGCTTCAGAAGCTTTCTAAACTGTTTCCAGCTCAGGAACCATTGCAGAATAACATATCCAAAATCCGACAAAATTGGACCCCGGGAACACCCCCAAAAATGAAATTCAAAATGGCGGACTGGCAGTTTCCTACGAAATACAATAAATTTTAATTTCGCTTTGTAGAGAGAGTTATGACGTTTTTCTTGATCAGTAAAATGTTTTAAAACACATTTTCGTTTCTAAATTAACCTATATGACACTAAAAATTGTATTAGGCGGCTAGTATTAAACTATGACGTCACGTAATGTAAATAAAATATACTGTATGGAGTGTATGTGAGAATGGACATTGCTACATCTTTATAAACTTATATTATATACAACTCTTTAATTCCTACTACCCACTATCAAATCTGCGTATTTGTGCTTGTCATTTTCTTTAAAACTGTTATTATGTACTCCTTTTAAATACTGCAACACAGTTTATTAATTTGTGTTTTCTGTTTCAGACTGACTCGGTGTACGGCTGACTCGGTGTGCGTCCGCCTTCAAGAATGCAGACCCCTGAAGAATTGTGCGTGATTTGTAAGGAGAAATTGGACAGCGGACAGGAAGTGGTTCACATCTCGCAAAAAGGAGCAGATGGTATAAATGCATCCAGCCGCAGCCGTGGAAGCGATGTTGTTGCAACAGCTGGAATAAGTGTTCACGTTGTATGTAGGAAAAGGTTTACGGATAAAAAGACCATTGAAATAAAGAAGCGACAGACCGCAGCCGAGGCAATACCAAGGAAAAGTGCTCGTTTTCATGAATACGCATTTTCCAGTGCTACTCACTGTTTGTTTTGTGATACCTTGGTGGACTTTTTTTCCAAACACAAACCAAAATCAGAGCATGTCAAAATAAGAACTATAGAGTTCTCCGAAACCATAAAAAGGTGCTGTGAAAGCCGCTGCGATGAATGGTCGTTTAATGTAAAAGGCCGTCTGGAGTATTATCTTCGTGATCTTCCTGCTGCAGATTGTGTCTACCATCACACCTGCAGCGTAAATTTTCGAAGTGGAAAAAACATTCCTCGCGCATACTCCGACGATCATGATTCGAAGAAAGGGAGACCAACTAATGAAGAGCAACACCAAGCATTCCTTCAGACCTGTGCTTACCTGGAAGAGAATGATGATGAACAACTGTTGATTGGAGACCTAATTTCCAAAATGGAGGAATATCTTCAAGGAAGTCAGAGCTCTGTCTACGAACGCAGGCACATGAAGAGAAAGCTTTTAGAACGTTACGGAGACAAGATCATAATATCAGGTGAAAGTGGGAAGGCAGATGTAGTAACACTACGAGAGACAGCTAATGAAATTCTTATAGATTATCACAAAAAGTCGAAAGAATGTGATATAGATATAGAGCTACAGAAGATTTACCTAGTAGAAGCTGCTGCAAAAATAATCAGAAGTGATATCAAGTCTGTCGACTCGCCTAGAAAAGATGTGTATCCATCTCCAAATGACATCACTGCAGAAAGTGCTTGATTACATTCCCAACAGTCTGAAATTGCTATTATCAAAAGCATTTGCGGGACAGGATGCTTCAAGAAAAATAGGTGCAATTGGGCAGAGCATTATGCAAGCAACCCGTCCTAGAGGATTACTATGTCCACTACAGATCGGTTTGTCGGTTCAGCTACACCACAACTTTAGGTCAAGGTACCTTATTGACGTTCTCCATCAGCTGGGTTACTGTTCGTCGTATGCAGAAGTAACAAGATTCGAAAGAAACGCGGCGCTGGCAAGTGGGTCTGGCTCTTTTACTGTTGATGAAAACACTGCAGTCCTTCTAGCAGCAGATAACGTCGATCATGATGTCTGCACTTTGGATGGGAAGAATACCTTTCATGGAATGGGTATGATTGCCGCAATAACTCCGAAGATCAAGATCCACCCTTCTATTCACAGGCGTAATGTTGGTGACAATGACATTAAGAAGATTGCAACCGTTGACATTAGGGAATAATAAATTATAGACACGCGAGAAGCATGTTGAGGGACATCTCATTCCGCGAACTTCCAGTACCCACTGCCACCATAAGTCGACTTAGTCTTCTCTGGCAGATATCTTCAGCAGAAAGATCAGGTCCAAGTTGGTCCGGAACAATGCAGGCAATTCACGGTGGATCAAGTGTCTCACATCCAGGTGTGGCGTCGATCACGTTCCTTCCCATCATAGATATGTCGCCAACTGACATGACCTGCATATTTTCGACATTACTATTTGAGCAAGATAGCACGCGATCAAAAAGTCCCATGCATTATTACCTTTGATCAGCCTTTGTTCTGGAAAGCTTCCCAAATCATCAATGAACAGAGAGACCTGCAGGACATTGTTTTAATGCTGGGATCATTTCACACTCTGATGAATCTTTTGGGAGCAGTCGGTACTCTTATGAATGGTTCAGGATTGTCTGAAGTACTTCAAGAAATATACGGACCAAATGCCGTGCAACACATGATGTCTGGAAAAGCTGTTTCAAGAGCGATACGTGGTCATATGATAGTAGATGCAGCTCTTAGTACCTTACTAGTCGCAGACGTTTTCCCTCGTAATGAAGATGGAACTCCTCATGACCTCCATAAGGAAGCTTGTGACCTGCTCGACGATGTTATGACCGCCAAACAATCAGTTGAGGATGTGGAATCTTCGAATGCATTGTCTCAGATTGCTACCACTTTGGATGCGAAGAAAACTGACCTACAATCTACTTCGCAAACAAGTCAACTCTGGTTGGAATATCAGCGAATGATCAACATTGCACGTTCCTTGATAACAGCAGACAGAACCGGCTCGTGGGATTTGCACTTGCAAGCTATGCTGGAGACCATCCCCATAATTGCAGCAGCCGGACATCACAATTACCTGAAATCGATATACCTGTACCTGCAGAAAATGTTAAGTTTGCCTTCTGAAAATCCAGCCGTTAACAAAATGTTCCAGGAAGGTAAGTTTGTGGTAAGAAGAAGCGACAGATTATGGGCCGGACTCGGCACAGACCTGGTGATAAAACAAGTACTAATGCGTTCCCTGAAAAGCAGAGGCGGACTGACACGCGGAAGTGGATTTACAGACATCCAAAGGACAACGTGGCTCTTTTCTATGCCTCTGTGTTCCACTTATAACTTAGCAATGCAGGAATACACCAGAGTTTTGTTGGAAAGTAGTGAACAGCACAAGGAAATGAGGGGAAGTAGACAAATCAGGGACAGTAATGACATGAAGAAAGTACTTGAACGTCTGGAATCCTTATCCCCATTCCATTCTACCTCGGGTCTCTGCAACATTGTAACAGGGCTAACTGCTGATCCTGGAGTTAACGTTCATCAATTGCATTCAATCGGTACGAACATTGTCGTAAAAATGATTGGGAAACAAGCCTTTAGATATTCTGCCAAAAGATCTGACAAAGTGAAAACACTAGGATCTGCTTCTGCCGTTGTGATCACTGATGCTTCAGATATAGAAGTACTGTAGATCCTGCACTACTGTTTCAGAGAATGATGACTGTTGCCACTGGCGGAGACATGAATCTTGAAGATGTCATGTGTTACGAACTGTGTGCATATCCTCCTGCATTGTTCGAATCACGAAGTATCTTGAGGAAACCCGATAAGTCTCAGCTAGCTCATGCAATAATCAAATACACTGACACTTTACGCATGGAAGAAGTTCAAGAAATTCAGTGCACAGACCAGTACGTATTGGATGGTGGATCTCTACTACATCGTGTTTCCTGGCGTCAAGATGAAACATATGACAGCATCGCCAACTCATATGCCGATTTCACTCTAAAAACATATGGAAAAGCAATCATTGTTTTTGATGGCTACAGCAGCTCTCCTACGATCAAGGACATGACCCACAGAAGACGCAGCACCAAGACAAGCAGAAATGTGAATCTCAGTCCAAGCATGAAGTTGTTTGTTGGCCAGAAGGAACACTTCTTGTCTAATGAAAACAACAAGCAAGCATTTATTTCCCTCGTAGGTGAGATGTTGAAGAAGCATGGGTGTACTGTTCACAACGCAGATGGGGATGCTGATGTGGACATCGTTCGTGCAGCAGTTTCCTCATCAGAAAATGCAACTACAACAGTAATAGGGGAAGACACCGACTTGCTGATTCTCCTTCTGTACCATGCCAAGGACAGTGGTTTCAAGTTGTACTATCGCAGCGATATAAGACGGGGACCATCTCCTAATCCTGTGTATGATATTCTCAGCATTCAATCATTATTAGGCAATGACATCTGCAAGTATCTCCTGTTTGTGCATGCTTTCACGGGCTGTGATAGCACATCCAGAATTTTTTCGATCGGTAAAGCCAAAGCATTCGACACACTGATGAAGGTGGCTGAACTCCGTTCAGTTGCAAATACATTCTGTTCTGATTGTTGCCAACACTCTGACATTGAAGCCGCTGGAAGAAAGGCAATGCTTCTGTTGTATGGCTGCAAAACACTTGAATCCACTAACGCACTACGTCATCGAATGTTAGTTGAAAAGGTAGCTACAGCTAAATCTTTTGTTACACCCGAACGTTTGCCACCTACCGATGCGTCCACAAATTACCACAGCTTTCGCACATACTTTCAAATACTAATCTGGAAGTCTACAGAAGAGAAGATCGATGCAGAACAGTGGGGTTGGTATGTAAAGAATAATTCCTACTACCCTACAGCCTGCGACAAGCCACCAGCTCCAAATTATCTACTCAACATGATCCGCTGCTCCTGCAAGACGAAATGTGCTACTTCAAGATGTGGATGCAAGCGTAATGGAATGCCCTGTTCAGCCGCTTGTGGCGAGTGCCAAATCAGTCGTTGCGATAACAACCCAAGTACCGGTAATCTATCCGATGATAGTGATGAAGAGGATTAATTTCTGTATGTTTGTGACCAGGTATCACTTCTTCTGTAATGAACATAACTTGAAACTGGGAAAAAAATAATTGTTGTATTATTGATTATAAAAATCTGTAAAAAGCTATATAACATTATATTTGCGTAATAACTGGTTGTGTTGTATATTGTTGAATTATTTAAAACATTACAACTGAAAGAAAAAGCATCAAATGTATCTCTATAAATAAAAGCGTAAATTATATATTTTTTTTTTTCGTAGGAAACATCCAGTCCGCCATTTTGAATTTCATTTTTGGGGTGTTCCCGGGGTCCAATTTTGTCGGATTTTGGATATGTTATTCGGCAATGGTTCCTGAGCTGGAAACAGTTTAGAAAGCTTCTGAAGCAATTTTGCCCAGGTCTAACTACAAATTGCCTGGACTATTAATAAAACTCCAGGTCCAGAGAAGCGCTACCCTACGATACTTAAAGAAATGAACTGCCCACTAGTCTGTCCCCTCACATACATATATATTTAATTTAATAATAAAATAAATCGGGCACTTATTCCTTTTTCCCTCGCAATTTTTTTTCTCCCAATTAGGTCAACTGTACGCCCTTGACAATTGGTTAGGTTCAGTCGTGATATTTTCCTTAAAATATTCGTTAATTTTTTAGGTACTTTCCTGTTATCACGGACCCCAGACTTTTTGCCAGTTGCCAGACTTCAATTTTGACACAGAATATTTTCGTTAAAATTAACGAAAATATCACTACTTAACCTAACCAATTATTATCAAGGGCGTACAGTTTACCTAACCGGGCATTCAATTAACCTAATTAGTGGGTAAGGTTAGGTTAAGTCGTGATATTTTCGTTAGTTTTAACGAAAATATTCTGTCAAAATTGAAGTCTGGCAACTGGCAAAAAGTCTGGGGTCCGAGATAACAAGAAAGTACCTTTCTTTAAAATATTCGTTAGTTTTAACGAAAATATCATGACTTAACCTAACCAATTGTCAAGGGCGTACAGTTGACCAACCGGGAAAAAAGAAATTGAAGGGAGAAGGAATAAGTGCCATAAATCGTTACAGTCTGGAGAAATTCCGTTCAATTGGAAACTTGCAAATATTACGCCAATATTTTAAAAAGGGGACAAATCGCTTCCCTGAAATTATCGTTCCATCAGCCTGACTTCAGTCGTTGGTCAGCTTATGGAGACTATCGTTCGGGTCAAAATAGTTAATCACTTAGAAATTAATAAATTAATCAAAGATTCTCAACACGGCTTTCGACGTAATCGTTCTTGTCTTGCTCGATTTCTTTAATGATATTGTAAATATATATGACCTGAGTAAAACAGTAGATATTATATATTTCGATTTTCAAAAAAGCGTTTGATAGAGTGCCACATAGAAGATTATTAGCTAAACCTCATTCTTACAGAATTGATGGTAATGTTCTCAAATGGATCGAAAATTGGCTTAGTGGACTTAACAAAGAGTGGTCATAAATGGCAATGCGTCTAACTGGAAAAGTGGAATTAGCGGTGTGCCTCAGGGATCAGTTTTGGGACCAATTCTTTTTATTATTTATATCAGTGACATCGACACAGGAATTAACAGTATAACTTCAAAATCTGCGGATATCCCAAACTAGGAGGACGAACAAACTCAGCGGCAGAACGTTTGCAGATTCAAGAAGCTATTAATAAATTACTAGAGTGGGCAGAAATTTGGGAAATGAACCTTAATATACTGTAGATAAATGTAAAACGTTGCATATCGGTAGAAACAATGTTAAAGAAAAGTATTTTATGCGCGACAAGACACTAACAAGTGTTATGGAAGGGAAAGCTTTAGGTACTGTATTATTGTTCCTGACACTCTTAAACCGAGTGAGCAATGTATTGAACAAATAGAATCTTAGGATTTATTGGTAGATCAACTGAATTTAAGTTGGGGAAAAGAATGCTAACATTATATAATTCTTTTGCACGTCAGCGTAATTCAAAGAAATTCTGTGAAATCCTTTAAAAAGAGACTAGATCCCCAGTTGGAAGCATTTGTAAGCCCGTAGAAGTATTGTAGAATTTTCACTCGGGTTCCCTCCTCTGTACTTTAAAATTTTCACCTTATCTTTAAATTTCGTTCCTTCCTTTCAACCTCTTTTCTCTGCTTTGCTTTAAAATTTTCACTTGTCTTTAAATTTTCTTACTTCATTTAACCTTCCTTCTTAAGCAGACATCTTCGTAGGGACCAGCCAGTCTGTTGTAGTTTGGTGTCATTTGTATTCCTTTGTATATATAATGTCTTAGCACATATATAAGCGTTTGGCTTCAGCTTCGTAAAGGGAGAATAAAGAGCCAATGAGAACACCCTACCAAAAAGACCTTTATTTCAAATACAAAATAGGCTATAGTGTGCATAATGTGACTGAACAAGTGAAGTCAAATTAATTTAAATCGTTTAATGAATTCAGAAGAAAGTTACTAAATAATGTCATCAAAGGCAAGTGTTTAATGTTAAGATCTGAAAAAGCTGCATTTCCATCTCCCTTAGTGCTCTTTTCCATTAAGATTAACAACCTACCCTGATCGAAATGACGGTTAAACTACTCTCAAGATCACGTAGTATTTTTAATTAAAATTTGCTAACTAAATTTAGTAAAGATTTTTGGTGAAATTATGTAAATAAAAAGCAAAAAAAAAATCAAACCATAAATACATCAACTTCTAAACCCAAGAGTATTCCATACTTCAGGTTATAAGGGTAAATTTAAAGCGCTCCACATTACATTTTTTAATAATAATAATGTCGACAATAAGAATTTAAGATTACAAAATCAAAATATTTTGTATGTACATTATTTATTTCAAAGTAGAAGTATGTTACTTATTTTAATTGAATTTGAACAACTGTTCAAACTTGGTCTGTGTTTAACGTGAAAAAAAAAAAAAAACTTACTGTATTTTCACATCAATTACCTGATCTGATCCTCTTGTTTCTTTTACCGAAATAACCAACACCAGTTTGGTTAATTTATTCGGAAAATTCAGATATGTAATTGAGCAACAAAATTCACGCAGTTACAATTAAATTTCTTTTTTTTTAATAGTAACAAGCAGAGCCTTCGGCTCACTGCCTTACGGGCACTGCTTGTGCTTCGCAAACTCGCCTACGGCGAGGGCACCTACCCCTTTGGGGGGTCATCCTCCCTCACCCCCCTTTATGCAACATGGGGGTTAATCCCCCCTCCCTTCCCCATTACCCCCCAGGGTGGAAGGGCTGGCACCTTGCAACAATTGATCAACATTGCAATCGCATATATGCACTTTATTTTTTTTCACTTTTTCATGTATTTTCCCGGACAATGTGCAACTTTTTTTTTTTTCACTTTTTAATTTTTTTATATTTTTGTTCACTTTTTCATGTATTTTTTTTATTGGTATAGGATATAGACACATCTCCAAAACTAGTCAGCAGTTTATAATACTGAAGATAGTCACCTTCGATAGTTTCTTAGAAAGTTTTATTATTAACATTTGAAGATTCGAGCAAAATTTTCATAATAATTGTTAGACGAGCAACTTCAAATCAAAGGATCATAAGAACATTTAAACCCTTTCACGGAGGCCGGCACTTACAGTACAGTCCGATCGGAAATACTGTAATAATATAAATTGGACTACAATGCAATACAATTATAATACAATTATAATGACACCTATACAGTAACATGCTTGTGCTGTCTATACAGTACATGCTTGTACTGTCTATACAGTACATACTTGTACTGTATAGGTATCGTTTAGTTGTCGGAATTGGAACCCAAAATATGTAACATTTAAGTGACTAGTTACTAAAGTATTGGACCTACACCCATTTCGTCGACAAGACGAAAATATCGACACTAAAAAAATAACTTAACCTAACTTAATCTAACCTAATAATAGCTTGTTGATAGAATATAAAGTCGATCAGATGGCATAAGGCCGAAAAAGTTAAGTTCTTAATAACAATAAATCTTGTCCTTTTTCGTTTAAATAAACATACAGCTTTGGCCAAAGAGTTAAGCGCATCACGAAGATAATTCTCTCAGGCCTTTTTTTTATGCGGGAAGGAGAGGCCAAGGGCGAACGCCGGCAAAAATGCCCCACCCCCTACAGAAAAAGGAGAGATCCAGAATCAAGGTCAAGAGTTTTCGAGATGCCTGGACACGCTGCGCTTGAAAGATTGGAAGTCACAGACGGGAAAGATGGATTGAGGAAGATTGTTTCAGAATTGACCAGTTGAGTATATGAAAAACGGAGAATTCCGATTAACCCTTGCGTTAGAGAGTTATACAGAAAAGGGATGAGAATGTGTAGAAAGTCTGGTACTGCGTGCTCTCCTTAAAGGAGGAGACATGCAGTTAGAGAATTCAGAAGAGCAGTGTCCGTTATAATAGCGATAGTAAAGAGAGTGAGGCAACATTGCGCTGAAGAGAGAGGTATTGAAGACGGTGAGTAAGAAGAGGGGAATTGATGAGACGAAAAGCTTTTGATCCCACCCGGTCAGGTAGAACTGTGTGCGTTGGGCCAACCTACACATGAAAAGCGGACTCCATACAGGGGGCCAACAAGACCCCTGTACAGGAACGGCAATTGAGTAGGGGTGAAGAAACTGTGGAGCTGGTACAGCACATACAACTTCTTAGAAACTGCTTTAGAATGTGTGTGTATTCTTTTCAAGAGAGATCACGAGAAAAGGAAACGCCAAGAATGTTAAGAGAAGAGGAAGAAGCAAGGTGTGTGTTGTTGAAGATAAGGGGATAGTCGTGTGGAAGATTGTGACAAGTAGACAGATAAAGGAACTGGATTTTTGAGGCATTGAAAGTCAGAATGTTTCCTCGGCCTAAATCAGAAGTACTAGAAAGATCAGAGGTCAGGTACGCCATTGCCGCCTCACGGAAAGTTTGGAGTGACTGTTGAGAGGAACGTTTTGTGAAGCGGGTGGATAAGTGAGGTGTGGAATCATCAGCATATGAGTGGACAGGATGGGAAGTGCAACTTAAAAAGTCACTGATAAATAAAAGAAAAGTAGCAAACAATAGAGAGCTCCGAGAAAGACCATTATTAATAGCTTTATGAGAATAGTGTCTGTCTACAACTGCAGCTATAGATCGTTCAGAAAGGAAAGCAGAAATAAAGTCATAGATAGAAAGATACAAAACCGAAGGAGGACAGTGTGGAAATTAAGGATTTGTGCCAAACCCTATCAAAAGCTTTGGACATGTCTTGCGCAATAGCAAAGGTTTCATCAAAATCCCGAAAGGAGGATAACCAAGAGTCAGAGAGATATGCAAAAAGATCGCCAGTAGAGCGTTCTTTGCGGAACCCATACTGACGATCTGAAAGAAGATTGTGAGTAGAAAGATGCTCAAGAATCTTTCTATGAAGGATAGATTCAAAAACTTTAGAAAGACAAGAAATCAAGGCAATTGGACGAAGTTGGAGGGGTGAGAGGAGTCACCCTTCAATAGGAAAGGCTGAATGAAAGCGAACTTCCAGCAGGAAGGAAAAGTGCCAAATGAAAGACAAAGACGAAAGAATTTGCTTAGGTCAGCTGTAAGCACAGAAGCATAGTTCTTCAACAGAACAGGAGGGACCCTATCAGGACCATATGCCTTCCTAGAGTTGAGCCCAGACAGTGCAGAGGAAATATTTTTGGTAGAGATTCTAATTCAGACAAAATTAAGTCAGAGTAGGCTGACCATACGTACCGTTTTGAACGGGACAGTACCGTTTTTTTTATATTTCCTGGCCGTCCCGTCGTTTTAATAAAAATGTCAATTTTGTCCCGGTTTATGTACTTACTTTTTCATGAATGCAGAATATTACATAACCCCCGTCCCTTTTTTGCCATCCCAATGTCCCGTTTTTGTCTCAAGGAAATATGGTCAGCCTAAGTCAGAGTGAGGAAGCGATGGAGTACCAGCACCGGAATCGTTCATGATTAAGTTGGAGTTAGGTTGAGTTACATGTACAGTTGCGTTCATTATTTGTAGGACACTCTTGAGAACAGATAGCGACACCTGGCATATATTTCTGGTGTGTACTACAAACGGTTGTAACATTTTATGAATGAATCTGGGGTTTAGCGCTGATTGGTTGGCTGACTCATTGCCAAATGTCTTTAGAACATAATTATTTCCATTCACCACTCTGGTTTACATATTACTAAGGAAACATAAATGACTAATTAAATATAAATTCAAGAAGGGGATATATATATATTATATATATATATATATAACAATGAAGTGAATAACTAAATTAAAACCTTCGGACGTGATGACATTTTTCATGGTATTGGCAAGCCTGTCATCCTGAACGAACAGAGCCGTTGGTAGACATTATTGCGCCCCGAACAAATTCGAAATTGATTAATTTATTTATGTTTACATTTAATATTGAACACAGATTCAGCTATTATTTTGTGTTATGACAAAGACAGCGCCAAAATCAGATATATATAAATACATATATAGCGGTTTATGAATGAAAAACAATATTTCGATGTATATTAAATTTTAATAACATTATAACATTACCAGATTGATAGGTATCTGTAAGTTTCATACGTCACTGCTTAGAATATCTTCCAATTGGCAAATGGACGACAGCTGAATGGATACTACTGGTATGGCATTGTTATATCCGGAGGAATCGCTATTTCTAGATCAGCAACACTGATATAGTAATAAACAGTTACTGAGAGAAATATTATTTAGAAACGAAGAATGTTTTGTATTGATGCAGCATCATAAATCCATATAATTGTTTTGTATTAATAAGTTCCATGTTACTGTACAACTTAAGTGTTGAACCACTGCAGCTGTGATTCTTGGCGGTCTCTTACCTCAAAGTAGAGAATTACAGAAAATAAAACTATTGCAGTTATTCATATCAATAAACATAGAACCATTTAAACGATGATATTTGACAATTTTGTAAAGGTGTTACACATTCATAATTACCATTGCATTTGAGAGATATTTTATACATGAACACAAGAAATTTAATAATCTTGTCCAGCTACCGTTGTTATCTATGACTTCCTGCAGTCGATGTGGTACTGAAGCATATTTAATACGCAGCCATACTATCTGAAAAAGAGGCCATTAATTTATTACGCCCTGAAAAGCAGTGACTCACCTGAACTGAAAGCAGAATTCCTGAAAATACGGCAAGATCTTATTCTGAAGTTTGAGTTTGCAGAGAGAGAAAATCGAGACATTTTGGGTAAAAGTGGATGGGGAGTATCCTTTGCTTGCTGAAGAGACAAAGAAAATGCTGGAGCCTTTTGCGACAAGTCATCGTTGTGAGGCAGGCTTTTCAGCAATGATGGTAAAAAAAAAAACTACGAAATCGGATGCACATTGAAGGCGATTTACGCTGCGCCTTGAGTGAAAGTGAACTCAGAATTCAGGCGCTAGTTCAGCAGAAACAATTGCATCCCTCGCACTAGGCTAGTAGTTGGTGCTAACGCATTTTGCTCGCTTCCTATGTAATGTTGTAGCCATTCTTTGACCAATATTATATGTGTTTAACTTATACATAAGGCACTGTGTATATATATAAATATACGAGTATTATGTTTATTAAATTTTAATAATTATTCTCATGCTCAGTAAAATGAGGTTTCCTGTGCTTTTAGCAAGGGGGGGGGGGTAATTTCCATTTGGCGATTAACCAAAAGGGGTAATCACAAAAAAAAGTTTGGGAACCGCTGGTGTAGCAGCTTAATAACCATTTCCCAAACTGTTTCCGCATTCCAACAATTCCACCTGACTTTTAACATATGACGTTACACCACATGACGTCATGACAGAAGTGTTACCAGGTATAGTGACAGAATAAGTTCACACTATTCCTAAATCTCACCGAAGTAACTACTCTGCAGAATGGATTATTATCACCAGAAAATTGCTGAAAGGGGAAGAATCATCGGCATGAAGGAGAGCGGGCTGTCTCCAACTCAAATTGCAAGAGAACTTGGAATTTTTAGGAACACTGTTTATATATAGTTGAAGAGGTGGCAAGAGGAAGGTAATCTACGAGATCACCGCAGAACGGGAAAACCTCAACTGACAACTACTGCGGATGATCGGAGGATTTGCGATGTTGCCATAGCCAATCCCTTTACCAATGCTGTTGCCATAAGGGAACAATTGCAACTTGATGTTTCGGCAGTGACAGTAAGGCGGCGGCTACATGAAGCTGGGTTACATCATCGGACCCCGGCTATTAAGAAGTTAAATCAGCAACATCGAGAAAATAGACTTCGATTTGCTCAGCAATATGTTGACAAAGGACTTGACTTTTGGAGCCGAGTGATATTTACCGACGAAAAGACCTTTTCATCCACATCCCATGGCCGTCTTCATTGTTGGAGGAGGAATAATACTCGATATACTCAAGAGCACATCTATGAAGAAGCACGTCGCGGTCATGTCACCTGTAAAATGTGGGGATGGATTCATCTGTATGGTGTAGGAGAGCTCACCAAAATAGAAGGGAGGTTTACTGCACTCAACATACTGCAGACCAGTATATAGAAATTTTTGAAGAGGTTATGCTTACTTCTGTGCGTGCATATGCTCTGCCATTTCCTGAGCGAATCATTTTTATGCAAGACCGGTCCCCTATTCACATAGCACAGATCGTCACACGCTGGTTCTCTGAGCAAAGAAATATCGACCTTCTGGCATACCTAATTTTAATGCGCAGTGATAACCAATTTTCGCAGTAATAATTTCAATTTGTGCAGTGATAAATTGAAAATCTGTGCAGTGATAAATTAGGTTCTGTATCGGATAGAGAACCTAATTTATTACTGCACAGATTTTCAATTTATCACTGCACAAATTGAAATTATTACTTCGCAAATTGGTTATCACTGCACACTAAAATTAGGTATGCCTTCTGGATTGGCCAAGTAAGGGTTGTATATGAATCCCATTTACTGATATGAATCACTGTAATAGTTTTATTTTCTGTAATTCTCTCCTTTGAGGTGAGAGACCGCCAAGAGTCATAGCTGCAGTGGTTCAACACTTAAGTTGTAACATGGAACTTATTAATATCAAGTTGTAACATAAATTCTGCTCGATTAGAAAACGGACAATAGATAATAGAATAACCTCAAGATAATGTGAAACAGTTTTAGAAATGTTGCAAAATACACGCGGCGACAGGTTCGCACAGGTTTTATCACGATACAGAATGATGCAGAATGATTTGGGCTAGTGTAGGATTAGGCTAATGAATATTTTCTCTAGTGTTTTTCATAGTTACAACGCCACCTCTACGATATTACAGTAATTGAAAAAACATGGAGCCCACGAAAGAGCATATTCGACATGTGATGCTGTATGAGTTCCATAAAGGATCTAACGCTAGTGAATTTGCAAAAAACATTCAAAGAGTTTATGGAAATGATGTTGTGAGCGAATGGATGTGTAGGAGATGGTTTAAGAAGTTCAGAAATGGAGACTTCAGTCTGAAAGATTATCAACGAACAGGACGACCAAATGAGTTAGATGAAGAGGTGCTGAAAGCAACAGTGGAGGAAAACCCAACGGTAACTAAGAGAACTTGGCCTGCAACTCGGCGTTAGCCATATGACCATTCATCGTCATCTGAAGCTGTTAGGAAAAGTAGTGAAGGTTGGAAAATGGGTTCCACATGATTTGTCACAAGCGAATCTTCAACATCGAATCGATATTTGCACATCATTGCATTCTCGGCAAATGTAGGCACCGTTTTTGAATCGGATCGTCATTGGGGATGAAAAATGGGTCCTCTATAACAATATTAGGCGTCAACATCAGTGGCTTAGCCGTGAAACAAAGCCTGAACCTCAGTCAAGGAATGGACCCCATCCAAAGAAAATTTTGCTATGCGTTTAGTGGGATATGCAAGGAATTATTCATTTTGAACTTCTGCCAGATAACCAAACAATCACAGCTGAAGTCTACTGCCAACAACTACTGAAGATGGCATTACAAGAAAAACGTCCTGCATTAATTAATCGCAGAGGTGTTCTATTCCACCAGGATAACGCGCGCCCTCACATTGCTCGAATCACCACTGCCCAATTGGAGGCATTTGGTTGGGAAAAAATGCCTCATCCACCTTATTCTCCGGAAATCGCACCTTCAGACTACCATTTATTCAGAAGTCTGCAACATCACCTAGATGGACAAAAGTTGCAATCCAGGGAAGCTATCGAAAACGAAGTGATCCCTTTTTCTAACTCGAAACCAAGGGATTTCTTCGAACGTGGCATAAAAAACTTTTCTACAGGTGGGAGGAAGTTATAGAAAAAGAAGGGAATTATATTGATGATTAATTTGTCATTATGTCATTTAATTTTTGTTCTGAATAAACTAAAATTTCGAGCAAATTTGTCCTTATAAGTCCTTTAATTTTTGTTCTGAATGAACTAAAAAATCGAGCAGAATATATGTTACAACCTTATACAAATTATGTGCATTTATGCTGCTGCATCAATACAAAACATTCTTCGTTTCTAAATAATATTTCTCTCAGTGACTGTTTATTACTATATCAGTGTTGCTGATCTAGAAATAGCATTTCTCCGGATATAACAATGCCACCACACCAGTAGTATCCATTCAGCTGTCGTCCATTTGTCAATTGGAAGATATTCTAAGCAGTGACGTATGAAACCTACAGATACCCATCAATCTGGTAATGTTATAATTAGAGCACGGATGTTTAGGCACTAAAAACCTTTAAAAAGGGCAAGCAAATAAGCAGAATAAACATTCAAAATAGGGAGTAAAAACCAAAAAAGGCATTTGTAAATTTGCCTTGAAAAAACGTTTAATTCAGAATACTACTTTTATATACGCATAATACATACTACAACTCCCTTAGCCCTTTCACTCTCACCGGGACACTGGTGTCCCAGCAAGAATATTTTGAACTATAAATCATATTTTTCGCGCCATTACATAACTATTTTTTCATAAATTGGGCTTCTGGTGACATTTAGCAATATTTTCTAGAAAAATTCGACATAAAAGTTGCGAATATTGACATGCTTAGTTCTTTTTAGGCGCTCAAGTGAATAGGTGCGGTCTGTGTATGGTGTATTATTTGTATAATAATAGTCATATTAAAAATTTTAATCAAATTTCCATAAAATAGTTTCGGTAAAATGGTTTAGGCATCAAAATATTAAGAAAAACATACATTGTTTGAAAGTTATTATATTTTTTTTCTTTGTGGGACACACGTGTCCCACTGGGAGTCAAAGCTACTATTCCAGTGGGACATGTGTGTCCCATTGGGTATCAAAGCAGTTATTGATTTTCTTACATCCAAACTAATATTTACCTTTTATTTGTTTTTCAGACGAAATTATTAAAGTTTATCAAATTGGTAGGCCTTATAAAATATAATTTCATAACTATTTTCACCCATTTATAAAAATGTCGTTAAATTTAGGAGCTAAAATAAAAAAACTAAAGGAAGAAGAATTTCTGAAAATGCTCACTTCTGATAGTGATTCAACTTCCTCTATGAGTGAGGATGAATCACAAGAAGATCTTGATGTTTCCGCCATTTCTGTTGATCCACGAATTTTGTCTCCTCAACAGCCTGCACAGATTTTGTCTCCTCAACAGCCTAATAGGCCTAGCTCAGGAAACACTGATATTATATGGCGAGATCCTTTTCCCTCCTTTACTCCCAAACATAAGATTCCTACTGTTTTTGTACCCAAAGTTCTCGCTAGACTAGATAGAAATTCAACTGAACTAGAGTACTTTCGAAAGGTTTTCCCTCATAGTTTACTCATTTTTATCGCTCAAAACACAAACGAAAGAATGAGGATGAAAGATAATAATTTTTCTCCAATAGATGCAGATGAGCTACTTATATTTTTTGGTTGCTGCATAATAATGTCATACAACCATGTCCCTGAAATAAAGAATTATTAGTCAAATGATGAATCCCTTGGAAATAAGAAAATAAAGAATTCAATATCACGAAATCGATTCCAAATTATTGCTTCAAGCTTGTATTGTAATGCACCCCAAAAACCAGCAGATGCCCCCAAGACGTATTACGTCGATGCATTAGTGGCATGCTTTAGGCATAATTTTCAATGTTGTCGAGAAGATTCAGCTGCTCAATCTATAGATGAATCCATGACTCCGTTCAAGGGAAGATCATCCTTGAAGCAATATATGCCAATGAAGCCTATCAAACGAGGCATAAAATCTTTCCTTCGGTGCGATGCAATTACTGGTTATGTGTATGATTTACACATCTACGCTGGAAAAGATAATAGTTTTGGAATTGGGCTAGGGTCTCGCACTGTACAATGTCTGATGTCATCTGTTAGAAGGCCAATTGTCGTGGCATTTGATAGATTTTTTACAAGTCCTAATCTAATGTTGGAGATCAACTATTGTGCAGTTGGAACTGTATTGACCACAAGGAAACAAATGCCTAAATTACATAACAAATTGGAAAAGGGTGAAATGCAAATTAGTGTCACCAAAGAAGGGCTCTCAGCAGTAAAGTGGATGGACAAGAAAGAAGTTTTCGCTCTCAGTAACTGTCATGATATAGAAGTAACTTCAGTTGCGAGGAAAACTCAAGATGGCACAAAAACCAATGTAGCATGCCCAACATCAATTGCTGATTACAATGCCATTATGGGAGGTGTGGACGTATGTGATCAATACATTTCATTATATCCTATGGAACGAAAATCCAAAGAGTGGTGGGTAAAGATTTTTTACAGGTATCTTGACATAGCTATTCATAATGCCAGGATTCTCTATGATGATACAAAGAGAAAAATTAAAGGTACTAAAATCTTGAGTTACAAAATGGCATTAGCAAATCAAATGATTGATTTGGGACGATCGAGAACAAATTCTAAAGTACGCACTAAATCGTCTACTGGGTGTCGGCCTTCAAAGCGACCAAGGCCTTTGCAAGTTGACCATCTTCCAATCTACAATATAACACGTCGTAGATGTTTTAGTTGTTCAAACAAAGAAAAGAAACGTACAAAACAAATGTGTAATGCATGCAATATTGTCTTGTGCCAGAAATGTTTTGCCTCATATCATACATAAATGCTTTCATTCAATTATTGACTAGCTAGTCAACACAAAAATATTCATTTACAAAGGAATTACATATTTTAAAAAAAAATTTCATTCAAATTTCTAATTTTTGTTCATACCCAGTGGGACGTATATGCCCTACTCAAAACTTTAATTAAATCCCAATGGGACACCCATGTCCCATCGTCATTATTGTAATATGGCCAAATAAATTTTTATAATTTTCACAATTTTAACTTTCTTTTAATGATCCTTAACATAATTTAATATAAAATTAGATTTATTTTAAAAACTTGAATCTGGGAGTGAAAGGGTTAGTGAACAAAACAGTAGGTAATGCAAATATTAGTAACACATAATACTGTAACAGTGATTTCATTTCCACAACTGGTGTTTAATATAGAATAAATCATTACATACGTATAAATAATACATATTACAACGCCATTATAATGAACAAAACAGTAGGTATTGAAAATGTTGGTTACACAATAATGACAAGTATTTAAATTTCAAAAAATGTTTAATAAAAAATAATACTGATATGCACGCTCAGTTTTTGTATATACTATATACAAGCTTGACCTTCGTGAAATGAGGAATCATCGTACGGAACATCTGAAAGGTGGTGTATACTGTGTATATATATATATATATATATATATATATATATATATGTAAAGAACGACGCTTGTGTAGAAGAACGTTCCGCACAAGATGAGGAGGGAGAACGAACAAATGAAAAATGAGGTAACCACCCGGGAATCGAACCCGGGATCTTCCGATTGCCGGTCAGATATGCTATTCACTACACAATGGGCCTCGATTAATCAGAAGTCGTAATTCTCCTACATACGAGCAGAAACCAATGCCCTGAGGGAGGGAGCACCTTCTCATGCCGTACCTATATATACATTTTTAACTGCAAACAACACACAGTATAATTAATGTAAAGAACGACACTTGTTCGTTCTCCCTCCTCATCTTATGCGGAACGTTCTTCTACACAAGCGTCGTTCTTTACATTAATTATACTGTGTTGTTTGCAGTTAAAAAAAAAAATATATATTATATATATATATATATATATATATATATATACAGGGTGTCCCATAAGTCCGGCATCATAGGAGAAAGTCATATTTTTCTATTTCTACAGGCCATAATGTCTGTGAGCAAGGAAGAACGAATCCAGATAATTCTACTCATAAGAAATCGGAGTCAAAGAGAAGCCGCTGCTGAATTTAATAGACTGCATCCAGACCGCGAGCCAATAACACAGAGTTGTGTTAGCAGACTTGTTGCAAAGTTTAAGGAAACAGGATCCATAGAGATAAACCACGCAGTGGACCTTCAAGGAGGTCCACTGACGATGATACAGCGACTGCTATCCTGGCTCATTTTAACAGAAGTCCCAATAAGTCTCTTCGGCGATTGTCCGCCGAGACAGGAGTGTCGAAAAGTAGCATCCATCGCATTCTTCAGGCTCACAAATGGCATCCATATAAACTTCAGATCCTACAGAAATTAAGCGAAGATGATCCCGACCGGCTAGAAGCCCGGATCTCACGCCACTAGATTTTTATCTCTGGGGCCACTTGAAAGCGCTGGTATACGCAGAGAAAATTAGGAGTGTTAAACATTTGCGGCAGCGCATTATTGGGGCATGTAACACCATTACTCCTGACATCATTCACCGTGTGCTTGCGGACTGGGTATCACGTCTGAATTTGTGTACTGAAAACAATGGTGGACATATTGAGCACGTTCTGTAAATAAAAGCTTTTGTTTTGCCTTTTTTATTATTTTTCCTATGATGCCGGACTTATGGGACACCCTGTGTATATATATATATATATATATATATAAAACAGAAAGTGATAGGCCTATTTTAGGACTCTAATGGAATAATGGCAGAAAATAATGGAAAAAAGGCAAATTAGGCACTTTATGACGAAAAAGGCACTTTTTTCTGAAAACGCAAAACTACGCCAAAAAAAAAAAAAAAAAAAAGACATGGCATTTTGCCTGAACATCCGGGCTCTAGTTATAATGTTATTAAAATTTAATATGCATCAAACATTGTTTTTCATTCATAAGCCGCCTATATATGTATTTATATATACACCAGATTTTTACTCTGTCTTTGTTATAACACAAAATAATATCTCAATCTGTGTTCAATATTAAATGTAAATAAATAAATAAATAAATCAGTTTGGAATTTGTTCAGGGCGCAATAATGCCTACCAACGGCTCTGTTCGTTTAGGATAACAGGCTTGTCATCACGTCCGAAGTTTTTTTTTTAGTTTTTGCAAGACCATTTTTTATTCACTTCATTGTTAATATATATCCCCTTCTTAAATTTATATTTAATTATTCATTTATGTTTCCTTAGTAATATGTAAATCAGTGATAAATGGAAATAATTATGTTCTGAAGGCATTTGGCAATGAGTCAGCCAACCAATCAGCGCTAAACCCAGATTCATTCATAAAATGTTACAACGGTTTGTAGTATACACAAGAAATATATGCCAGTGTCTCTATCTATGATAATTAAAACCCACTCTAATAGACAGAGTTTATTTCCACAACAGTTTCGATGCCCACTGGTATCCACCCGAAGAGGATGCCAGTTGTCATCGAAACTGTTGTGGAAATAAACTCTGTCTATTAGAGTGGGTTTAATTATCATATTTTGACCTTCCCG